>JAVDBV010009168.1:0-11569 GCA_032619315.1 Piper longum
TCAAATTTATAAATTATAAGGTATGATGTTGCATCATGTGTAGGCAATATTAAAGATAAATTTTAATTTTATAGAAAACCATCATTGAATAATTATAAATGTACTATAATAATATGATATCTTAAAGGTAGATTCTAATTTTAATGATGAACTTTAATTAGATGAGAAGATTAATTATAATAATTTGATTTAATTTTAATTTTTTTATTTTGATCCGTTAAATCTTTTACTTTTCATCAAAGAGTAGAGACACATGTCGATCGGTGGCTTATCGGTCGGGTTTGGTCAAGTATTGCTCATAACAAAATCATTAATTATCATAAACCTATACACCAAACCCGAATATTTACAATTTCATTTTTTATTACCCGATCCCAAACCCAACCCAAAACCTTTTACCAAATCTGAACCCAATCATTTAAAATCTGATATGTTATAAAAAATTAAATAAAATGGCACTATAAAAAATTAAATTCTAAGTAATTATCTAAAAAAATAAGGGTTGAATGGGCTAATACAAAACAAATTGAAAATATATTAATTTTACATACAAACATATATCTTTATAATAAAGTTTAAATCATATTAAATATATTTTTTTATAAAAAATTATATTATTAAAATTGATACGAAGTATCGGTATTTGAAACCAAACTCGACTATTATAAAATGGGTACTTGGCAGTCTAAAACAAAATCCAATTATATGAATACCATACCCGATCTATTTACATTTGGTTGGGTCAGGTTTTACATGTAACCGACTCTAAGGGCACCCTTATCGTAGAATTCTTTAGGCTCTGATTTTTAGACCTTTGAAATGTTCTAACATGCATTACTAAATATGAATATAGACCAGTATAATGCACACTCCGCTTAATCTTCAACTCGAACCAACGACATGAAATTAGCTAAATATATTATATGACGTCCGGTCCATCATCAAAAAAATGTGGAAGGATAAATGACGTCATATTAAATTATTAATAATCAGCAAATTTGTAAAGTTTTATAAACCCGATTAGCCCCAACGTACTTGTCAGGACTAATCACGATAGAAACATAAAAGATTAGGATGCTTGAGTCTCTTGCAATCTGACAATTACAGGCTTGGCCACTTGCCAACATCATTGTGTGCAGGAAAGCGCATCAGATATACATATTTTATACGCAAAAGCATAGCCGAGGACATGATGCTTCCGCCTAGATGGTGTCTATTGTTCTGAATTATCATACCTATAATTAAACCATATTAAATTTGGTCACTTTTTCGTATAATACCAAACAACACCTCAAACTTTCCGCTCCACGCACAGGGCTACTAATCGACAAACAAACCAAATTTTGACATATATTGTACACGACTCGAAGTAGCTTGGAACAAGTTCTTGTTAGTTTTGCGTTTATAAAACCCGCACCAACACAGTGCCGTGACGCTTGTTTTCTTTTTTGGCCTAGTGCCCGGGCTAGCGCCCGGACGTTGGTGCATGATCGGTTATTCCCATTCACGCCAGGTCGTCTCTTTTCATCATGTTTTTCTTTATATCAGTTTTAAGAAAAAGAAAAGTTTTGATGTGCTTTTTGAGTCTCCATCTTCCCCACCCTCTCTCAGATGATTTTCTCTTTTGAGATTTTAGAAGAAAAACTTGATTTTTAAATGAAGTTTGAGTTTAATCCTTCAATTAACGAGAGATTGAAGACATTTTTTGTTGTTGCACTCTCAAAGAGGAGAATCCATTGAATCTTAGATTTGAGTACGTGAAAATGCTCTAGTTTAGTGGGTGGTTGTAACATTCTGATTCTAGTTCACCTGAGAACCGAATCAGTTACAATCAATTTGAGTCATATTTAAATTAATTACTTTACAATATTCGAACGATAAAATAGATCGAAACAATTCTCTTAGTGTCTCAAAAATAAAAGAGACAACTAATTAACTAGCCAAAATTCTACTAAATATACATAACTAAGCCAAATAAAATAAAGAAAGAAAACTACGACATACTGAGCACAAGTGTGTATAGTAATTATCTATCTTTCTACCAAAGCCGACCCAACACACGGGATTACAATATGTAATACCCCAATTTTGGTTCATTTAAGAACCGAATTAGAAATGTTACGATTGAGTTGAGTCATGTATAAAGTTATTAGTCAATAAGACTCGATCAATAAAATAGATCGAAACAACTCTCTTGACATCATGAAAAATATGTGTTAAAACACATCAAATATAAATAAAAGTAAGAATGAAAATAATCGCGCCGAGCTCAAGTGTGTGTAACATTTATTTGTCCTTCTATAAAAGTTGACTCAAGATTTTAAGACCTGCATATATAATATAAAAAACATCAGTAACGAGTGTTAGTGGTCCAAAAAATAACTAGTACAAAATGGAAAATAGGTATTCCGTTACCCACAGACACTAACGAAACTTTAGAATTGTCTCGCACTGGGTAGTACGCAAACATATTTAAATAAGTGTTGGCTCGCATGCATGACTAATAATTATATTCATATATACAATGCTTACGCCCTCACATCCTTCATATTACACCTATCATGGTACTCGAGTGGCAAAAAGAACAGTTAAGTTAGCGCCACAAATTTCGAAAATGTGGTGCACTGCGCAGTACCCTCATATAGCACTCTACCTCAGGGTTTGAATAAATACTAGTGCGGTCTATATATATTTCTATACTGCTCACTCCTTATTTGTGAAATCAATAAAAATGTGCATACTTATATAATAGGTTTACGAATGAGGCTTGTATTATATATTTATGGAGCTTCCATTCCAAAACGAACAAGGGATCTCATCCTTTTACTTTTATTAAATATGTATAGAAAATAAAGCAAATTGGCCCAACATTGGAGGGATCAGATAAAATACCGTCAATGTCGTCCTATGGTAAAAACTTGGTTAACGTCGACACGCAAGGAGTCAAACAGATATTAAGAAAAGAAAAAAGTCATACAGACCTTTGGTTCAAGCTCAAGAGCTTCGACATATCTATGGCAAGCTCGAACTCCGTAACCTACAACCCACTGCTAAGTAAAATACCGATATCTATATATGATGCATGCGTGTGGTATGTACTCATATTATCAATACATTAATAAGGAAAATATTGCTAACAAACCTATAACTAAACACATGGCACACAAATCAAGATATAATAATAATATATAACAAATAAATAAATAAACAAGGAAATGCACTTATACATAATTAGATAAATACCAAATACATTACATAAATAATACTCTAATCATAAAATAATAATATAATTATACTATATAAATACACGGGTAAACACAAATAAACATCAACATATACTCATGTTAGTAAACATATATATAATTAAATAATTAAATAATTAATAATTTAATAAATAAATAAATGATATTAATTAATCATGAAGGAAATTAATACGAATATTAAATATATGAGCACATGACTAAATACGTATAAATATTAACATGACTAAGAAATAATTAATAATAAATCAATTAATTAAGAAAAAGATAAACATGAACAAAAATAATATCTATTAATAAATACATTATCAATAATAATAATAATAATAATAAATGAATAATCATGAATAAAAAATAAATAAATAATATAATTAATAAGTAAAGAAAAATATTCATATCATGTAAACATGCTAAAAAATGTGAATATGCATTTAAACTAATGTAAGGGTTCTCGAATTATGAAAAACGATTGAGAAACGGCCGAAAACAGGTTGAAAATGAGCCGAACATGGCCTAACCAAGCTGAACCAGACCGAGTTAGATGGGCTAAACAGACTTGGTTTGGGTTAACTAGAGAATGGGCAGGGTTGAGTAGGCGGACATGAACTAAACTGATAGATATGGACATGGATCAAGCTGGCAGACTCAGGCATGGCTAGGCGAACGTAACATGGGCAGAAGGATCCCAACCATGGCGATGGTCGTAGGTGGCCTCAAAATGAAGCTCTCGGCAAATAGAAGCTGTATGGGTGCTCGGACTAGCTAGAAGTAGCTTGCTGGCACCAGAAAATGACCAAAAAGGTAGTCGCGGTGATGGAAACCAGCTTCAAAACTCCATCGCCAACTACGGCAAAGGTGGTTGTGAATGGTACGAATAGAAATCTGACCACGTGGTGGTCCTGGGATGCCGGTCCGGTGGCAAGCCGAAGTGGCGGCAGTGCTAAGGGTGTAAATCATCCAAAAATTGTGGGAAATTCATTGAAAATCAAATGAATGCTAGGGCTAAAGTGGATGGCTCAGATCTTGCCATGTGGCATGATTGGAACGCCTAATAACTCGTTGTCTAGTAGGACCCACCTATGGGTATATGCAATATACATATGGACGGAAAACTTGGATCAAGACCGTCCAAAGTTAAAACTAACTCGAGTCATAAAAGTGACTCTATAGGCGGGAATTGAGGTAAGAAAGCTGAATTTGGCCTCAAACCCTGAACTCAATCGGGTGAAAATCTACGACTCAATCAAGATTGTCCCACATGGGCACAATTAGATGATTTTAAAATCCCTATGATGCATGCAAATGAGAAACCCAAAAATATACTAAACAGATACTAAACACTCCAATGGCCTAACTCTAGGCCTAAAACCCAATCCAACTCGTACAAATCATCTGTCTACCTCACGTATACACTGATAACTCATGCTCTTATCATCTGCATGTTGGCCACTCCGCCACCATAACATACTCATACAACCATATAGGCCCATACTCATAGTCTGAAAACTAGTCTGGCTCGAGCTCGTTCAAACCAACTCGAACTACTCCAAACCGGGAAAAATTACAATCGGGCAACACCTTAACCCGAAGTTGGGATCACTCATGGGCATCTATTAAGGAGCCAGCAAGTTGTAGACTCGATAGCATCCTGAACTAAACTAGTATTGTGCCCCTCTCAACAATAACTGGTCCCACTCTTGCGAGAAAAGGAGAAATCCCAAGCCCTATCCAAACCTCCATAACATTACTGGTAGAGTACTCTTAGGAAATCGCCTTCAGTACCCTCTTATACCACAAGTCTAGACATGCCTTGTACACAACATTACCCATCCACTTCATGCTTCTACGAGTGTGAGGAAGTTCAAGACGTAAAGATGTCAGGAACCCTCAAGAATGGAACAACCCTCTCACTAATCTAGAACCTGTTGCGACTTGCATATGCGCCTACTCATGGTATAAGCAAGGTCAAGTTCACTAACTCTTGGCTCACTGAAAACTCAATAAAAACTATATATATGGTTGGGGAGGGAATAATATAAGTAGGCTTGAAGGCAACGTGAAGTGAAGCTAAGTTAAAAAATGATACTAGGGATCTCATCATCGACGATTATTAATCAATGAAGTAAAATGTGTCTAGATGACCCATATTAAGTAGCATCAAATAAAACAACCACTTCATACGTCATATGATCTAAAAATCAAATCCATAATAGAGTAAAGCGATAAATCTAAGAAGAGTCATAATGAATGTGTGGTCCAAACTTCAAGCGTAACGACATATCTATAGCGAGCTCGGACTCCGAAACCTACATTGTAGCCCACTACTAAGGAAAAGACTGGCAACTATGTATAATGCATGGTTGTGGTGTGTCCTCACATCAACAATAATGTCACAAGCCATAGGCAATGCAAAACAAATAAAATAAACAAAGCATGATAAGCAAAGTGCGACATAACAAGCAATAAACAAACAAATAAGAAAACAAGTAGAATAAATAAAAGAACCATAAATAAAATAATAGACGCATGAGAAAACAACACGACAATAATAAGGGACAACTAAACATGCATGAAAATAAATAGGTAAATATATAACGAATACTAATTAAATAAAATTTTAATTAATAATTAATTAAATAAACTCACTTATCTAAAAGAAAATTGATAAATAAATAAATAATACATCAATCAAGAAATAATAATAATAATAACAATAATACATGATTTTGCAACGAAATGTGAGTAAATTTTAATATATTCAAGAGTTAGTAAACAAAGAAATAAATGATTCAATAATTGATTAAATGAAAAAATAGTTAATAGCAATTAATCATTAATAATAACAATATAATTAACAAATATATGAACATACATCTAAACACGAATAAATAACATGTAGCAAATAAATAATAATTAATGAATTAATCAAATTAGATAAAATAAACATAATTAAGAATAATATTGATAAGTAAATATATGATCAATAATAATAAATAATCATTCAAGCATTCATCATGATCAACAAATATATAAATAACTAAAAATAAACAATAATGAATAAAGAAATAAAAAAAATAAATAAGAAAGAAAGAATAGCACTCACAATATCAATACATACCAAATAGAGTGAATACACATTTAAAATAATGTAGTGAGTCTCAAATTACTAGAAAGAGTTGGAAAACAGATGAAAACGGGTTGAAACTAGGTTGTTAAGTCAATCGGGCAAGTTTGCCGAGGTCAATTGGTTGAGCAGGGCTAGGCTGGACTCGGCGAACATGGGCACGGGTACGGTCATGACTGTGGGACTACTGGGCAGGTGAACTAGATTTGGACAAGTGGGCACGATTGTGGACAACAGAAATGAGCGCGGGTAATCAGGCACCAAACAGGCAAGCAATGCTCGATGCCAGAAATCACCAACGACGGTGAGGCTAGTGTCGCCACTGGTCGGGATGGACGGGGGACAACAAGGTAGTGCTGATTGTGGTGGTCACCGAGTGAGCCTGGTTGTTGGTTGTCCGGAAAATAGTCAGAAAGGGATAGAAATCACTGCTCGAGTAAGTGGAGTCATCGGAGACTATTCATACGGCCACAATGAGTGGGGTTGGTCTCAAAATGTCAGCTGATGAGTGAGGAAGATGTCAAAGGCAAGGTCTGATGTGTCTAGTCGGAGACTAGCCAAAAAATGGCCGGAAGGTGGGAAAGCATCGCCTGCAGTCTTCGTGGCCACGGGGAAGGTCGGGGGCGGTCACAAAATGTCGGCCTCGGCAAGGGGAATTGATATGGGTGGTCAACTTTGCCGGAGGAGGCTCACTAGCATGAAAAAATGGCCTAAAAGGCAGCCGTCATGGTGGAAACAACAAACAAAGTGGTGTCACCAGAGCCAGAGGTGGGTATTGATCAATACTCTGTTGCGAGGTGGTCACAGTGGTTCAAGTTTGGTGGCAAGAGTCTAGTGAGAGTCTCGCCGAAGGTGAGCTAAAATGGTGGTGGCACTTATGGTTGAAAATCCACCAAAATCATTGGAGAAATTCCCCAAAAATAGGAGAGGGCAATGGTGGGGTTTGCTTGGATGACTCAGATCTTGCCACATGGCATGATCTAGATCTCCAAAAACTCGCGAGCCTAGTGGGTTTACCTAAGGTACATACAATATATATATATATATATATATATATATCTGGAAAGTTCGGATCAACGCTGAAAAAAGTTGAAACTGACTCAAATCCTAATGAACACTCTATGGAAAGAAATCGAGGTAAAAAAGCTAAATGGCCTCGAAATCGTCAACTCAATTACATGATGATCTGAGGCTAAAATTAAACTAGGCTCATTGGGGAAATCTGGTAGTCCAAAATCTTTATGATGCATGCAAAAGAGATACAATGAATAAGCCTAAATAGATACTAAATGTGGAAACAACTTAAATCTAGCCCTAAAATCATGGGCTAACAACACAAGTAAAAACTTGTATACCTCGAATGCACACTGATAACTCATATTATACTGTAGCATAACTGAAGTTATCATCAATATATCTAGCATACCATCCTCTATAAAATGGTCATACGGCCATCTGGGTTCTATAATGGTCTAAAAGCTGAATGGACTCGAACCAACTTGAGATTTGCCTGAGTAGGGAAAAGCAACAAGCGGGTAAAACCCTTACCTATAGTTGGGGTTCACAACCTCTCCTCATTATAATTCCGTCCCCTAAATTTTTTGTTTCAACTGCAATCGGAGGACACAACTATAGAAGCCACTGAGCTTTGACCTAGAGGCCCCAAAAGATGGTTGCACACAGCTGAATGGACCAACACGAAGCTGTCAAATGAACACTGACGAATCTTTCTAACTCTCTATTGGTCCGACTAGATGAATCTCACATGCTGGAATCATTTGGCTGGACTAACCCCCTAGGGCACTGCTACCTATGGGGGTCTAAAATACAATGATCTCCACAAGAAAGCCTAGGTTCACCCTTAAGGATCTATTGGATTGGTTAAGCAAGTACTTTAGAGTACTACAAGATACTAGTCTAAGATACATTTGAAAAAACTATGTTAGGTGCAAGGTATATAGGCTAACATCTACCCACGTCTCATTGATCATTATTGATGTGAAAGCCTATGTGTACCCTAAAGGAACTTTGCTCCGGGTCCTACGACTATGCTAAGGTATCTTGTGAGTCATGCTAGTATATGGTGGATATAGGTACAAGGTATGGATATAGGCTAATGAGCTATACGACTCATGGTCACTAGTCTAGGTCAAACTTTCTGGTGCCCTTGTACTAGGAGTTGACCACTCATCGGGTCCTAGCTAACTTGGTCCCATGTCAAGTCTATTCAATAAGAGAACAAAGACAACTACTAATGACTATACTGTATACTATGGCTCTGTAACACCCTCTATGACCATTAACTGCTGAAGGGAGATCTCTACAATGGAAGGGTGGAGAGAACACCTTTTATACACAATGTGTCTTGAGGATTATGAAGACATAATCTACATGGTAGTGCATAATCTAAATCTAGTTTGTGGCAAGTGCATTGGTCAATGTCTACTCATCTCAACCCTCTTGGTAAACTGAAAACGGAACTAGTATATATGGTGGAGTGTGTAGAAATACTCGAGCGAAGACTCGACTCTGTCTGACATCTATGGGTTAAAGGAAAGGAGACTAGATCTCTCATGGAGGATTGGTTACACTGCTCTAGAACTCTAATTAGTAGGTAACTCATTCTCTCATGGTCTGACATCAGGTGTTCTGGGGGAGTGCACGATGCTAAGGAAATCCAACTAGGTAGGTACATCACTATATTTGTGGTAATGTTACGATCTTTGTCAAAGTCACGAAGGGAACTCTATGTAGGATAATGGTTGGCCAAAAACATCGTGAGGTCTGTGGGGACATGTCTATATGATCATCACGATTTACTTTACCATAGGTGGTTAGTCTATAGAACAGTCAATCAATGATGAACCTAAGAGATATCTCCTATGTATCATTACTCCAATCAGCTAACATTAGGCATGTATTTCTCAATATCTTACTAGTCACGCAACTCTAAATGTGTGGGGTCTAAGCGACCCAAAGAATCACTATCTCCCCTCAAGCCTACGAGGACTCATATTGAGGTTTGACACATGTCTCATTCATTCTTCAGTGGTGTGTGACTTATACCGATTTGTGGTACTCCTTTTAACTCACATGATTACTTCTGTTGTGGTAGTCTCTCTAGCAAATCTATTAGACAAGATGAGCATATGCTGGTATCCATCTCCAGCAAATCTATAAGTCCCTATCTATGTTGCTCCCGCTCCCAAAGTGGGGTGAAGTCATCTCCTCAAAATCGGCCAGCAATTGACTACTTGTATTGTAAGCCTTAAATAGCACTGTGAAGGTACCTCCTATACTCGGGCCAAGACTCAATCCTACGGTTTAAAGTAAGGACCTAATCATGCTGGCGAAGCGCAAGAAAATCACTCTGTCCTTGAAGGACACTCTTTCAGTAAACCCACCATCTAAGCCAATGGCTTGAATTCTAGTTAGACACCTCTCTCTGGCTGGGCCAAACTTTGAATGCGTATCATATCATTTGCTATTATCTAATGTGTACTTGGCTATGGGGCCCATATAAATACTATTATGGTTACTTATCAATCTGATCATTATGGCCATCTGTAACCCACAACTCGAGTCAGGGTTTTATAGAAGTCAGCCGGTCGGTTCGACCGTTGTTTGAGTCGGTTTAACTTTCAGAGCACGTGCACGGGGCTGAGGCCGACCGTGTGCACGAGCTATGAGGGTTCATGTACATCCAAGTATTCGATGATAGCGTCAGATACTCATCACCATACTGAGTTATCAGTGGATATGAGGGTATACAGTGGATGGTTTGTTCTTTTTTCAATTCGTGACCGTAGAATTAGTTTAGGCCGAATAATGCATTAGGACGCGTATATAGTATTCGGGTGGGTTATTAATTATAGTGCATGTCATTTGTGTGCTGTGGTGTTGTGTTATTTTATAGGATTTTTCCTGATTTTTCTAGGATTTATTACGAGTTAGTTAACATTCTTGACTCGAGCCAGTGTCGAGTTAAGTTTAAATTACTAGTTTGCCACCCTACACTTCTCATCACCCTCCCCCAAACCCCCGATGCTTCAATCCACACCCTCCCAAACCCTATCCACCGCCCCTTGGGTCGCCGTCGCTGTCGAGTGCCGCACCGGCCGTCGATCGTCACCACCCAGCTCGCAGTGCCGTCGCAGTGCCACCCCACCAAGCCCGGTCGCATTCCAGCCGTCGTGACGCTGGGATCGCTCACGATTTGGTCACCGCCCCGTGGACGATCTGCCACCGTCTGCACCGGACGGTCGCAGCCGTGACGTCGGAGCCCATCCCCTCGACCTCCCAGACACTTCCCAGAAATTGAGAAATCGACTACACGTACCATGCAGAGGGTGCCGTGACAATCAAGGCGGGCTCTGGATTAGTGCCAGCGGACTATTCCATTCCCGAGGGATCCTGACAACTCCAGGTTTGAGTTCCTCACACCAAGAGAACGTGGAGGTTTACGGGTACTGTTAAGTACAGCGCTTGTCCGGACAAGTGGTTCAAAGAGTATTTAGGATGCATGCCTGAAAGTACTCGGCCTACGTGCTCAAGGTCAGGAGAAATATGGACGTTCGGAGAGGGCTTAGGATAGAGGTTTCACGAGAATGAGATAGAAAAGAAATGCCGAGAACGACACAGTACCAGCTAGATCGGGATGCTATTGAGACAGCTGCTCAATGGCTCCTTTGTAGTTGCCCTTATGAGAGTTCTTGAGGAAGATATATGATTGTTTGCTTTCCATGAGAGTTTGCTCTCATGTTCCAGCTTGATAGTAGTTATTTCGAGACCAGTGACAATCGTTGCTGATGTTTTTCTATATTTATGTAGGTGAGGAAGATGACTGGAGTATGTTGGCCTTGATGCAGGATTAGCGATTGTGTTGCACACACATGCCTAGCGACACGCCGACTTTTGCATAAGAAACGATGTGGGTTGAATGATGCTTGTGATTCATAAATTGTGTACATATGTGCATGGATGTGTGAGGCTTATATGCCTTGTTTTAGAATTGTTTGAACTTGTTTTAGAAAAGCTTGGAAATGTCATGAAGAAAGTTTTATAAATGGTACGCTGGATTGTTGCTATGGTAATATGCAAATGAGCCAAATGTAAGGAGCAAGGTGGCTAGACCCTTATTTTAACGTATAATTATGTTTTGGATCTATTGTGGTGTAAATTATCG
>JAVDBV010009173.1:7060-25445 GCA_032619315.1 Piper longum
GAAATCATATCTATTTATTTACATGGCCAAATAAGACTAATGGGAGGTCTTTTGAGGTATCCAACCTCCCATTAGTCTTATTTGGTGCATATTAGTGACCTATGTACATTATAGAAATCATATCTATTTATTTACATGGCCAAATAAGACTAATGGGAGGTCTTTTGAGGTATCCAACCTCCCATTAGTCTTATTTGGTGCATATTAGTGACCTATGTACATTATAGAAATCATATCTATTTATTTACATGGCCAAATAAGACTAATGGGAGGTCTTTTGAGGTATCCAACCTCCCATTAGTCTTATTTGGTGCATATTAGTGACCTATGTACATTATAGAAATCATATCTATTTATTTACATGGCCAAATAAGACTAATGGGAGGTCTTTTGAGGTATCCAACCTCCCATTAGTCTTATTTGGTGCATATTAGTGACCTATGTACATTATAGAAATCATATCTATTTATTTACATGGCCAAATAAGACTAATGGGAGGTCTTTTGAGGTATCCAACCTCCCATTAGTCTTATTTGGTGCATATTAGTGACCTATGTACATTATAGAAATCATATCTATTTATTTACATGGCCAAATAAGACTAATGGGAGGTCTTTTGAGGTATCCAACCTCAAAACCTACCACCCTCGGAGGTTAGAAATGTGGAGGAGGATGATTGGAACTCCAAGGAGGATGAAGAAAGTCAAGGAGAGGAGAAAAAGGTTGTTAGTGGGTGAGGAGGGAAGGAGAAATGATGAAAAGGTGAGGGTAGGGATGGGTTTTATAGAAAATGGTTTGGTGGCTTTGTTGTGTCATAGGTATGGGTGTCATACTTAAAGATGTATGAGTTGGATAAGGACGTATGAGTTAGCTTGGTGATGTCATACAGGTATGAGTTAGTTTGGTGATATCATAGGTATGGGTGTCATACCTAAAGAGATATGGGTTGGATAGATAAAGATGTATTGTTTGGGTTAGCTAAAGATGTATGGGTTGGGTTATCCCAAAACTAAAAAACTTAGGGTTTTTACCCTAAAGTGATCGGTCCCACCTCGGGAATTGCACTATAGGAGCCAAATGGTAGGACAGTCTGAAAAGTTATCAAACATATGGCAAGCACACAAAAGACACACGAGGGACACAGTCTTAACATCTAACTATATACGATTAGATTACATGAAAAGTCGGGCATGTTGCATCTAAATATGCATGCCGAGTGCCGAAGGAGGCTAACGCCGGGAAACTTACAACATACCATACATGAAACATGGAAAGAAGCATCGAACCCTACTATCCCGATTCAAGTAACAACCAAACCGACAGTAAAAACCTTCGGGTGGACTGCCCAGGTTTTACAACCTCCCATATTTAGAAAAGTTCTGCTCCAGAATTTCTTAAGGGGTTACACACGCATAAGCATGCCACAACACACAACATAAAACATACATTAGCCCTCAATCAAAACACAGAAGTGTGCTAATAATTCAAGTCATCATCCTCCCCAGGGAAGAGTATGGGGAAACACTACCACATCTCGTCCTCAAGCTCCCAAGTGGCCTCCTCAACACCATGTTGCGATCAATGTACCTTTACCAAAGGAACTTCTTTCCTACAGAGAGTCTTCACAGACTAGTCAATAATTCACGTAGCCTTCTTCATGTAGGATAGGTTTGGTCATGCGTCGAGCTCCTCATACTAAAGTTGGTGTGAATCCGTCAAGAACGTACTTCTTTAGCATACATACGTGGAACACTAGGTGCACTGCTAATAGACTAGGAGGGAGTGCAAGCTCGTATGGAACCTCTCCAACACATCTCACCACCTCAAACGGGCCAATGTACCTTGGACTTTGTTTGCCTAGCCTCCCAAAACATACGTCTCCTTTAGTCGGTGAGACTTTCAGGAAAACAAAATCCTGAGGGGCAAAAATGACGTCCTTACTCCTCTGATCTGCATAAGACCTTTGTCTATCCTAAGCTGCCAGAAGCATTTACCTGATCAACTAAACTATCCTTTGGGATTCCTGAAGCAACTGTGTGCCTACTATCAATGGCTCATCGCCCTCTAACCAACATGAAGGTGATTTGCATGACTTGCCATACAATGCCTCGAAGGATGCCATCCCTGTGCTAGCCTGGTAGCTATTGTTATATGCAAACTCCACCAAGGGAAGATGCTCCTGCCATGGTCCACCGATGTCCATCACACACAATCGAAGCAAGTCTTCCAGGAACTGAATCGTCCTCTCTGACTGGCCATCAGTCTTTGGATGATAGGCTGTACGAAACTTGGTCTCCATCCCAAGTTATCGAGGGAAAGATCTCCAGAAGTAAGAAGTGAATCTTGGGTCCCTATCTGATACAATCTCCCAAGGAACTCCATGAAGTCTGACAATTTGGTCCTGATATCATCTAGCCAACGTAGACACACGATAGGTCATATGAATCGGTATAAAGTGTGCCAATTTCATCAACCTATTGATGACAATCCCACTTTCACTCTGGCAGGCATAATGGCTGCAACAAACTGCTGGCATCGGGTGCTCAATCTTGACATGCTGACAAATAAAAATCATGACACAATGTCGAAGATATCATTCTTGAGCCCTAACCACCAATAAGATCGGCACAAGTCATGATACATCTTCGCAGAGCCCAGGTGCATCGTGAACCTCAAGTGATGGGCCTCATGAAGAATGTCCTTACACAATCTAGGAAACTCTACAACATTTGGCACATATAACCGTCCTCTCATCCGGTACAAACCGTCTGCCTCTCTACCCAACTTGCAATGAGTCCCTTGTAGGAACCACTGCTATGGCAACTGATCAACTTCTTGTGCCTATATGACATGGTCTATCATAGTTAGACTAATTGTCAACCTCGCTAACAGTGCCACAAGGTGTCGGTGGGCTACGTCCTCTCTATGGTCCTCATACTGTATACCCATAGCTGCCAATTTGACTCCACATACTACTGGTCTCCTGATCAGGGAATCTACAACTACATTTGCCTTACCCAAATGGTAGGCAATGTTAATGTCATAATCTACCATGAACTCCATCCACCTTCACTATCTACTATTTAGATCCTTATGCATGAAGATGCACTTCAAGCTCTTATGATCGGTAAAGAGTTTGAAGGACACTCCATACAGATAGTGTCTCCATATGCGCAGTATAAATACAATCGCTGTAAGCTTTAAGTCGTGTGTGGGGTAGTTTTTCTCATGCATTTTCAATTATTGAGAAGCAGAGGCTATCACTTTACCTCTCTACATCAGCACACAACCTAGCCCTACATCAGAGGCATCACTGTATACTACATAATCATCATGGACGTATGGTAAACTTTACACCGGTGAGGTAGTGAGTTTCTCCTTCAGAGTTTGGAAACTTCGTTCACATGCATCGGTCCATATGAAGTTCTTCTCCTTCCTGATCACCCACATAAGAGGGCTACCAGAGAAGAGAAACCTTGTATGAACCTCCAATAATAACTGGCAATTCCCAAAAAACTCCATATCTCTTTGACGGTAGTAGGTCGTTCCCATCTCAATATTGCCTCGACCTTGGTTGTATCCACTGCAATTCCAGCCACTGATACTACATGTCCCAAAAAGACAACCTCAGACAGCCAAAACTCACACTTGGCGAGCTTTGCATATAGGCAATGCTCCCAGACGGTTCGTAAAGCAATCCTCAAGTGTGTCTCGTGCTCCTCTCTAAACCTTGGGTAAATCAGGATGAAAAACACAAATATATAATCACAAACTGGTCCAAGTATGGCTGGAACACCCGGTTCATGAGATCCATGAATGGACCGATGCCAAGGGATGCCATCCGATACGGTGACGTAAAGATAGGCATGGTACCAAGGACCAAATCAATAGCGAACTTTACCTCTCTAGCAGGTGGTAGTTCGAGCACCTCATCTAGGAAGACATCGTGAACTCACTAACTACTGGAATCCTTGCCAACTCTGGTGCTAGCTAATTTGGTGTAGCCACAACGGTGGCAAGGAAGATTTCACAACCCTTGTCGATCAATATCTGAGCACGCTGATAGGATATTAGACATCCTTCTTTGTCTCTACCCCTACCTTGAAATGTAATCCTCACATTCCAGTTCAGTCTGAGCTCAACCTTCTTCTTCTGGTAGTCAATCAATGCCCTGTGACATGTCATCTAATCCATGCCGAATATCGCCTCAAACTCCTACATCGGTAAAAATGTTTAGTGAAAAGGATGTGTTGAAGATAACCACAGTGACACCCTGCACACATTCACTTGTGGTATGTACAGCTCCGGTAGGAGTCGACACAACCAAGTCATAGCCTAAGTCCTCTATAGACAAACCGATCCTATCAACAAATGTCTTAGCTATGAACATATGCATACTACCATAGTCAAATAACACAATTGCATGTGTAGAGTGGATAGGAAGAGTACCTGTGATGACAGTTGCATCCCGTAGCATATATCCTGCCCTGCTGCTCTGGCCTACCACCATGTGTTTGCCCCTTAACCTGTGCCATATCCTTTGTCGGTGCCTGCCCAATGTGCAAAGCAACTAGGCCAACCTGCCACTACTGACCCTGACCTCGGCCCCTTTGGCCCTGTCGGCCTCTTTGGCTCTAGTTGCCCAAGTGGCTTGCTGTGGTCCCTGCGCCAACTGCTTCCGGTCACCTCTCCCCTATTGCCCTTGAGGCTTGGTTGGCGGTGCGGGGAGAAGTGGTTGTAGCAGCGGTGTAGGTAGTCCTTGTTGCTGCTGTTGGGGCCGGTACTATTGATGCAACTACCTAGGGCACTCAGCTGCACGGTGCCCCATGTATCCGCACACAACACATGCACCGGAGGCTATCCTACAAGCGCCCTGATGGCATCTCTGACACTTAGGACATACAAGGTACTCCTAAAAATCACCTCACTATCCCTAGAAGGTTTGCATCTTCTAGGGGATCCTCTGCTACACACTACCCCTCGGTTGCTTACGTCGTCACTCCACTACCTGTCCTCTCTCTTTGCAGCTGTGGGCCCTGCTGATCCTGTGCCTTGTTCTTCTACTCTTATTGCCATATGGTGCGGTACCCTTGCCTAATGGTGCTAGTCATGGGCATGCTCACACTATAGTGCACTCATGATGGCCTCTGCAAAAGTCGCACAAGAGAATGTCACCACAACCTCTAGCAAACTGATGCGCAATCCCAATACAAACGGGGCAGCCCTCTTCCTCTCTGATGAGAAGCTACCTTGGGCAAACCTCTCCAACATAAAGAACCAGGACTGGTACTCTGCTATGAACATATCCTCATGCTGCCTCAACGATAGAAACTCCATCTTCTTCTTTGGCCTGAGAGTGGAAGAGAAGTACGAGGAGTAGAAGACTTCCCTAAACTCATCCCATGTAATAGGCTCGAGGGCCCTGCCCTCCAAAAACGCTATGTGGGTAGAGTCCCACAAAAGTCTCCCTAGGCTCTACATAGCCCCAGTGGCTACGTACACATAGCTCTGGGGGACACTCCAATTGTATCAGCACTGATCTAGCCACGTCAATCTACTCCAATGCAACCTTGGGATTTGTGCTCCCGTAGAACAAATAACCCTCATTCTTTAGAAAGCGCTCAACATCCCAATGCTCCCTGGTGTGATGGGACTACCCAACTCTAATAACAGAATGACAAGGTCTAGTCATGGGGAGTAGAACTACCACTAGCATCCTCGGGCGTGGGATCTCATACAACCCTATAGCCTGCTGCACTGGTGGAATATCAGGATACTCAGCTAGAGGTGATGGCGGTGGTGGTACTCGCTCCGGCTCAAAGGCCTTAGTGTTAAGTGTTTTAAATATACAATATTCATCGTGGTTTTTAATGTAATTTTGTACTTCCCGGGTATAAAACATTATTAATTAAGTGATATTTCTCATTATATTCTAGTTAATTAATATTTTATGAGTTGTGCTTAATTTCAGAGTTTTAATGCAAAAAAAGATGAAAGAAATTAAGCTAAGGATTTGTTGGTCAGAGCGTTGGACCCCACTCATTAATAACTGCAAATTTTGGTGTTGACAAAGCTTGATGTGCATAGATATATGTAGCTTTGACACCATTGTCAAGGAATTGGAAACTTCATCAAACATCATAGTCAAATAGTCCACATTGAGTTGTGGAATCCTTCCTCGAATTCTTGTATCTCCTAGGTATCTCATCTTCTATATAAAGGGGTGGTCATTTGTTATTTGGGATATGTCAACTTTTGGCGTAGAAGTAGTTCTAGTTTTTGTAATCCTTTTCTTTTTATAATAAGAACTAGTTTATTCTTTATCATGTTCTTTATTTTTATTATAGAGTAATTCTTTTTTTCATTGTAGAAATGAATATAACTTAATATGGTTTAATTGAATCGATTTCAACCTCTTACTATTTTATTCAATTGAATTGTTTGAATTATCATGTTATTAATGCTAAGAATAGATTGATCGCCTATTTCCTGGATCATGAGATTTAATTAGATTTCGGGAGAAATTAATTTAATTAGTCATTGATAATTTATCATACGGCGAGTCTTTTGACTTGTTTGTCATTATGGTCGAGAGATACACAACACCATATGCGATTGTAAGGCAAATCTTAGCGCATTATTTTGTTCAATAATCAATTAGCACCAGGTGGTAGAAATTGAGGCAAAATAATATAAGCATGAAGGAACCATGTCATATAATTATCCTATATCAACAATCTGAGCCACCATGTCATATAATTATCAATCTGAGGGAGTAAAATACAAGAGTAGGAGGTGATGAACGTTAAATTCAGGTTAATGGAAATTTGACTCTAAAATGAGTTTTGTCCTTATAACTCTTTCTTTAATTTAAAGTTATTACTTAGATTTAGTTAAGTCATTTGTTTTTATTTTTTTCATAATTTCTTTTACTTTAATTAGTTTAAGGAAATTCATCTCTTTGTAGGACGATACTTAAATTTATCATTATATTACTTGTATTGACCGTGTATACTTGCACGTCATTAAAATTATGCGAACAAATAGTAGTTGTTTATTCACCTGTTGGCCTCTTCTCCAATCTAGCCACGGGCATGGCCATCTCCCGGACTATATCCAACAACCAAGTTATCTCCTCACGGGATTGCTACTAGTCGTCCATGGCTCTCATTTGCTCTGCCGTCAGGGTCTGTTGATCCTCACGTATGACCCCAATCAGCTCTGTCTGGGGATCCACGACTGGCTCTTGCACGGTTGATGGGAATCACCTGTTAGGGGAAGGACTGTGGCGTAGTGGCGGTCTACCTCGGCGTCCTCTTGCCATTTGCTCAAACTATCTAACTACTAACACTAACCACAAACTAACTGACATAGATGGCTTTCAAACTGCGGCTCGTAAACTGCCACACACAAATTGACCATTGGAAACACCAAAAAAGAGGTTAGCGAAAACACACACAAAGACATACCTGCCAACTAGGCTATGGATCAGCATAGGGTGGTGAGGGGTCTTCAAACAGAACAATCACATACAACATATAGGTATACAACATATAATTGAGGCATATCATACAACATACTACACGCACGTACAACACAAGGATCCCAAAAGTGTGTCGCCTTAATAGTCCAAAAGGTTGGCTTTGAATCTAAGTTATAACACCCTAATTAGGCCCCCAAATTGGTCACGGTTCTACTGATACATAGGGTAAGGCGTGCACCAAGTTCCACTGAAATCCAACATCATGAACCTATTTTAAGGTATTTTATAACAAAAGTGAAAAAAAACTAAGGTTTTCGCCTTTCATCCTTACACTGTCAAGGCGGACACCTACCAACATATCTAGATGAGTTTTAGCCATTCCCAAAATTTATATATTTAAAATAAATAGTTTTTGGAACATCATATATTTTTTCTAGATTTTATTAGCTTAAAATTGGTGGCTTAATATATAAAAAAATCATGGATCATGCTCATAGTCATATTTAACACAAGAAATATAAAACATAATTATTAGTGATGTTTATGATTATTTAGTGGTTAGATTAGGCTTACAATTTTACCAAGAATTACTAAAATCACCATGAACAATATAGAATGCTTTGAATCAACATATCCTACTAGGTCAGAAATTAAAAATTGGAGAAATAGGGCTTATGTCGCTGTAATGGTGAAAGTCGCTACCTTTCCTCACTTTTTACCCTCATACATGGATATTATAGGTCATTTAAGGGAAAAACCAACACAAAAGTTGTGGATATACATGTTATGAGTGTAACAAAATAAGAATCGTGCAAATGTAACATCAGAGTGCTAAGATATGATTTCTATATTGAAATAGCATAGATTAGTGACCTATGTCAATTATTAAAAAAATATCTTTTTTTACATGGGAAAATAAGATACACGAGTATTTAAAATGCTCCTAAAATAATGATATAATTGTTAAAAATATCATAAAAATTAAATAATACAAACATAAATGCAATAAACACCAAACAAAGAGCAAAAGATGCAGCACATACCTAAAACTAACATGAACAATTAAATTGAACCAAACATGAACAAATTGGGTGTGCCACATCCAAATAGTCGTGTCGAACGCCGACACAGGCTGAGGCCAGGCAATTTATACCATATCATACACAAATCACACAAGAAGGGTCAAGCTCTACTAACCCAATTTAAGTAACAACCAAACCGATACCGTTGGGCGGACAACCCAAGTTTTACAATAGATTTCATATTTCTTTTGTATTAATCAAACTGAGCTATATAGCTCTATTGAAGTCTCCCAAGCAAGGATATTAGTTAATAATTGAAAAATTAGAAACAAATTTCGATTTTCACTTTTAAAATTTTAAGTTTGAAAAGTCAAGACTTTGATTGATTTCTTGAATGGTAGATTTCTTGAGTAATCGAATGCCCTGTATATTTCTTATTAAAGAGTTGGCCCTGCATATTCTTTGAGGTTTAGGCTCAGAATGTGAGCCATTAATTACATGAATCATGGCGTGGTCGTATCCACCCCACAAGCTTTTCATTAGCAGGGCATAGATTGACGACATTCACCACTCGTGTAATCCAATCTAAGTCTCTCCACTCCCCCTCCAATCTTCAAAATGGCGTCTTGAGTCTCAGCCATTGAACCCCGACACTTATCCGGCAGCTCTTATAGCGCCCATGCGTTGGCCCGAATGCTGGGTTTAAAAACACCCAAAACCAACATTCCCACCCATTTTTGAAACCATAAAAACCAACTCAATAAAAAAAATGACATTGCGTTACCCCTAGTTTGACAAACTCTTTCTCAATAAGTAGAAATAGACTAAGTCTTCTAAATTGTTACCTTCAAGTCAAGACATTGCATGTCTAACAAAAAATCACAAGTATGACAAAAATTGAAAGACCAGGGTAGTAATATTCTTGTCATGCACTAAGTATCTTATTTTTAAGAATCCTTGTCATTTAGGAGATTAGTTACGACTCCGTCAATAATCGGCCTCGTTATTACATTTATATAGGTAAGAGTCTCTAAGTAAATTTTACAAGTCAATATGTCATCTAAATAGACCTTAACTCTTATTAAGATAATTAAGTCTACCTGCTTATAGTTTTGAGCACTATCATCATAAGAATGACTTCTATAAAATAAATTTATTATGCTATGCCCATCAACTATTCCCTTTTTTATACCCATTGAATCTACTCATGAGATCTCCACTTGTTAGATTGACGTATTGGTTTTAAGCTCGTTTCCCTTGATGACTTATAGGTTCTTGAGATAATCCTCAAAGAAAGTTAATTCGTTATAATTTATATAAATTCCACACATTTTAAAATTATACGAGATAAATTTAATTATTTTCCTTGAATTTTTTGTTGTGATGTTTAGTGCACTTTGTCCAGAAGTCTAGGGAGGGCAGTAAGAGTTAAACCAACGAGAAGCTCTACATATGAGATCTCCAAAATCTCAGACTATTGAGTTGACTTTTTGCATCACGTTTGAGTTAAAATCGAGTTGAGTTAAATTGAATATTCGAATTCTTCCTTGCTCAAACACGACTATAAAATTTGAGTTTGATCTCGAGCATTAAAATGTAAGTTATGAGTCGAGTCGAATACCAAATGGTCACAAGTTGGTTCACTCAATTAGCAGCCCTAATATAAGTCGGTGAAATATTATCATAATTTAACTGTCATTAAAAGAGTAAAAATGGAAACAGTAGAGAGTTGATGATCATAAATTTGGTAAATATTATAGTTATAGTCATTGACTAAATTGTAATTGAGCCATTAACCACCTCAATTTAAGCCTTCAATTAATTTAAGAGCCTTATCTACAAGTGTTAAAGGCTACAAGTCATGTACACCTTTTATTTAAAGTAAATTAGTAAGTCTTACTAGTCAAAATTTACATAGATAAATATAAAAGTAAATAATAAGGATAATTATAAAATTTTACTTCAATTTATGTTAATACCCTTCTTATTTTAATTAGCAAAGTAATTATAATAAAAATCTAAAAGTATGTAATAATAACGTAAAAAAAGATAAAATTTTGTGGGCACCCTACTTATGCATTATACTTTTAATATATATAACTATCATTTATTGGACCCACTAAAAATATTCAAATTAAATATGTAATACATGTAAGCTCTACGAGTTATAGCTCAGTTGAATTTTTCCCTTAATTCTATGTAGCCTAAATGTTGCTGATGCCCCCTATCCCGTGTCTTGAGATAGTGTGATAAATTGATTTGAAAAGGTAGCTTGTAAGTCTACTTGGTTGCTTATTTAGCAAGAACATATACCTCGAAAAATAAACAAATCGAAAATAAAAAATTTTCAAATGGTCAGCTATACTTAGATAGTAATATGTATCAACTCACCTTATAAAAAGTAATAGATTTTTTTTTCCAATCATATTTTTCTTCAACTATAGAATAGCTACATGTGAAACATAGGTACGTTTTTTTTCTTCAAATCACAAGTAGAAGTACGATTTTTTTTCATATTGCCAAAGTACTCGGGGAAAATTATGACTTTGGACCACAAAATACATTGTATCTAAACTATTAATCATTTAGAAGACATTGAATTTATGCCACTTTAGTTGGGTTTTTACCATAGAAAATTCCTAAAACTCCATCATGTATGTTTTGACAAGGCAAATCAATAAACTAAAAAAGATAGAGAACATGTAAATTTATTGTGAAAACCTCCAAAATATGAAAATATACTACAAACCATCCATAATAATAAATAATAGGTAAGCACATCGAGCAATACCCGGTACATCATTATCATCGATTGACACAATTCTATCATCAGATGGAATAACTATATTCAAATGGGACACTCATCCAATTGGGAATGATCACAATATCTAACTACACAAGGCAATTTAACTGTGAAACTCACAATTTTCAACTAGAATATACTCTAATTGGGAATACCCTCAATCTTTAACTAGAACATACTCAAATTAGGAATACCCTTAATCTATAACTCGAACATGCTCCAATTAAGAATACCATTTGTAATTAGAGAAGACTTTCTAATTTGGAAGACACATAATTGGTGAGGAGAGGCACTCCCTCCTCCAAAACCTAAAAATGAAGTACACAATAACACAATCAAGTGGCATACCTTCCTATTGCTGGGTTTATCCTACATTGGTCATAGAAGGTGTTAGTGTCTTGTATATAGGCTAATGAGAAAGCTTTATTCCTTAAATTAAGTTTTGGATTAAGAGAGGCACATGATACCTATTATAAGTCCCTTTTGGGGGCCCAAAAGGTCCAAGAAATGATATTAGAGCGAGTTTACGATCTTGGAGAGATGTGAATGCTTACACCGATTGTGGATATTTCCTTCATGAGCTCTATCTGATGATTTAAGGGGGAGTTTACCAAGTAGGTGTCGTCTGATAAAAAATGAGATTACCAGACGATGATTATTTCGGGGTCGCCGGAGTTGTGGGTGCCGTGAAATGAAAAGTGGAGATTGTCAGACGATGATTGTTTCGAAGATGCCCGATGTGTGAAGGGGAGTTGTTTGGTTTATCCCATATTAGTCGTATGAGGGGTTGGTGTCTTGTATACAGGCTAATGGGAAAACCTTATTCGTTAACTTAACTTTTATATTAAGAAAGGCTTATGACACCTATTACAAGTCCCTTTTGGAGGCCCAAAGGGTCAAAGATATACTAATACATATTTATAAATAATGGATACAAAACATTATATACACTCAACCTCTTAAATATGAAGATTCAACCCTAAATGCTTCTCCTTGAAAATCTTACCAATGAGACTCTTCATTTGTCTTTAGAAATTCTTCTTAAACTCCTTGCAACTTTGAAACAATTCTGTTTCTTTGTGGCTTTTTATGTAGTTGTATGCATGGTTGCAAGAATCGGAATCGGAATCGGAATTGAAATTGGTTTTCCAGTGAATCGGAATCAGAATCGGGTAGAATCGGCCAAGAATCGGTTGGAATTGGAATTGAAATCGAAATCGAAATCAGAATCGGAATCAGTCCGAACCTGAAAAAATATAAAAATTTGACAACTCATGACAGAAATAGTTGAAATATTAAACATCAATTAACCCTAAATTAGCATCAATTGACGTCTGAATTTTTTTAAAAAATTAATCCAATTAAACACTAATCAATCAAAATATCAATTAGCATGCCATTAAACATTAATTAGCATTAAACATCAATTAACCTTAAATTAGCATCAATTGACGTCTGAAATTAAAAAAAAAAATCCAATTAAACATCAATTAGCATGCCATTAAACATTAATTAGCATTAAACATCAATTAACCCTAAATTAGCATCAATTGACATCTGAAATTAAAAAAAAAATCATCCAATTAAACATTAATTAGCATGACATTAACCATTAATTAGCATTAAAGATCAATTAACCCTAAATTAGTATCAATTGACGTCTGAAAGTAAAAAAAAAAAAAATCATCCAATTAAACATTAATCAGTCCAATTAAACATCAATTAGCATGACAATAACTATCAATTAGCATTAAACATCAATTAAACATCAATTAACCCTAAATTAGCATCAATTGACGTCTGAAATTTAAAAAAAAAATCATTCAATTAAACATTAATCAGTCCAATTAAACATCAATTAGCATTAAACATCAATTACCCCTAAATTAGCATCAATTAACGTCTGAATTTTAAAAAAAAATCATCTAATTAAACATCAATTAGCATACCAATCAGCTAAAACAACATCAATTAGCATCCAATTACACATTAATCATCAATTTATAAAAAAAAATCAACTTGAGCCAAGAGTGCACAAACAGTGATTGGCGGCGCGATTCCAGTCCACGGGGATGTCGGTCGGCCGTACGTCGGAGCCGAGGTCGAGAAGCGTCGGCGGCGGCGGCGGAATCGCGATTACGGAATTGGGGTTGCGCGAGGTCGGGAGGGAGGAATCCGGATTTAGTTTTTTTTAACAAAAAATATCATTTTACCCTTGATAAATTAATTTACTAAATATTAAACTTAGGGTATTTTAGTAATTTTTCAAAAAAACCGGAATCGGCCGATTCAGCCCAATGCTGATTCCGATTTAAATATGGCGGAATCGGGTTGAATTGGCCGATTCCGGCACCGATCCGATTTAAATCGGCTGAGTCCTATCCGATTCGGCCGATTTTCACAGCATTAGTTGTATGTTTTCTTATCTTTATCGTATGATAAAACCAACAACTGTCAATAAGATTGAGTTACTGACCACATGAGATTTTTCAAGACATTATGTTTTTTTCATAGCAATGAATGTGATGCCATGAGAAAAATTAGAAGATGCTGATTAATTCCTCAATTGATCATGCACGAAATATATTGGTGGAAGTATTGAATTACTAATTACTGCAATTACTATTTAGGGTTTCATGACAGTATTTGATGCACCATCACACACACCTAACTCAAAGGCTAAAGCGGCATCTACTAGTCAATCAAATTATAATACGTGCACTTATCAATTATTTTGCTGTGTTTTCTTTAATAAATCAAAATTTGCTTGTTTGTCGTCTTGTTCGAGGCAAGTTGGTTGTAGGTATATTTTCACATATACTTCACTTTCGTGCCATTCAAACTTAAAATTATTTTTACAAATCTTAAACAACTAAAATATCTTAATCTATATTGATATAAAATAATAGAATCATATCTTAAAAATTATTTTTTTGTTTAAATTCATATTTCCATGTTTATCTAATAGTAATATTTCACAAAGTGATCAAATAAAAATGTTTAAAAAACTAAAAAAAAATTTCAAAATATTAATATCCCACATATCTGGGGTAGAATATTCTTACTCTTGATCAATATACGCTGTTGGGAAAAATAAAATTATTATAAAAAACTCAAATGTTAGTGTTCTGATAGGATGACACCATGAATAAAGCCCCAATCCGAGCCGAAAAGCATCCTGCAATCAACATAAAACAAAAACACAATCAAATAGATATAATCATAAAAATAATATCTCTAGTTAATTATGGTGGTATGATATATATTCATACATCTATATATATATATATATATATATATATATATATATAATCTAACATGTATCAAAAAAAAGATAATAATGAAGCTGGCTTAATTGTTTTATTATTTATCAAAAAAAATTTAGACTCCGATTTGGTTTGATAAATCATGGGAAAAATATATATATAAGAAAGAGAGAGAAAAAGAAAAGATAGAAATTAATTTTTGTAATCATTTTCTCTCCTATTAGTACAAAATAAAAGAAAATTCTGCCATTCACTTTCCATCATTTCATTTTACTGCTTTGTATAAAATGGTTTCTAGAAGTTTTCTATAGTGGTAGAAAATAGATTTTTTTTCTCACAGTTTCTTTCAAACTAACAAGCGAAATTTATTACATTATTCTCATATTTTATTTCTCTTTCTAACAATCAAAATATAATTTCGGGAGCCCATATAGGAATTTCTCCAATTTAAACACTACTTGTGAACAAAATTAGGATTTAGAAACTGTCATATAAATTATTCCCAAATTGGCTGTCTTGGACGTTAAAATATCTAACAAATTAGAGGCAATGTAGACTTCAAAGGTAGAACGTGTCAAATTATTCCATGCCTATTGATGAATTGTTTGACTACTAACTTTTTATCTATGAGGGGAGGAACAAGGTCCACGTGTTGTTCTTCAAAAGAGCATCAAACTCTTGTGTCATGGTTGCCCTTTAATGGGTGGATTTTGCTGCTTGACTATAACATTTTTTCCTCATTGCTTGACTATAACTTGCCTCAATGTCGTAAACAAAAAATAGAAAAAAAACACTTAGCCTCAATGTCGTAAACAAAATATAGAAAAAAAAAAAAACACTTAGCCTCAATGTCATGCTGGTCCTGAAGTAGAGAATGCTTAATCACTTCTCTCTTTCCCCATTGTAGTTGTCCAATTCCACCAAGCGCACCTCTCATGTCGCTCCATATGGCTCGGCTGCTTCAATTTCGTTATCTGTACCATCTAACGTCCTCCGATTGAACAGAACAAATTATCTACTTCGGCTTTCCCAATTCCTTTCCATCTACAATAAAATTCTCATTGGCTTTGTTGATGGTACTTTTCACCACCACCAAAAACCATTATTGATTCAGCCATCAGCATCACTCTTCCAAAGCCTACTTATAAAGCGCAGCTTTAACTCCATGAAACAATTCAAAGTTGGATCCTCTCTACTGTTGTTATGGGTCAAATGGTCAGTCTTCCCATGCCTATGTGGTCTAAACTTGAAGCGTCTCTACTCATCTAACTTGCAATTTTGAATTTGTTCCTTAATATTTATTAGTTAGTATATAAAATGTATGAGATTTCTTTGGTTATAATTTATAAAGAATGAATTATGATGTTTTTTTATAAAAAAAAATTTGCTGTGATGAAATTTTAAAGGACTATTGGGTAGAAGTCCTACTTGCAACTTACCACAATAAATATACCTTTAAAAGTACATGACTAACTAGTGGAAATTAATGTTTTAATTATGAATTACAACATATAGATTTTGTAGATTTCATATTTCTTTACACGGAGCTATAAAGTTCTATTGCAGTCTCCCAAGAAGGATATTAGTTAATAATTGAAAAATTAGAAAAAAAAAGTTTGATTTTTACTTTTAAAATTTTAAGTTAGAAAAGTCAAGACTTTGACTAATTTTTTGCATAGTTATAATAATCGGAATCGGAATCGGAATTGGTTTTTGAGAAAGTCAATGAATCGGATCAAATTAGTCTAAATTAGTAAAGAATCAGCTCAGTTAAATCGATCTAAATTGATCATATATAATAATTTTACCACTCATAACATAAATATATAAAAATTAGGTATTTATATCATTTTTATATTATTGTATGTAATATATTTTATGATATTTTTTCAAATTTTTTATATTTTTAAATTATTTAGAATTAGTTATTATTTTTTACTAGAGTCAAAGTCGACTCAAATTTTAATTATAAGAATGCCACCCCCGACGCATCCAGCTCGTTCACCCTCACTGCCCTGCCCCATCTCCCCCTGCCGACCCATACGTAAATAATTTATTTAATTTCAAATCAAAGGTATTTTAGTAATTTACTCAAAAACCAATTCAATAACCGATTCAACGCCGATTTTGGATTGGATCGGGCCCGATCCGATTTAATTCGACCGATTCTAAGCTGAATCGGCCAATTTTTCCATCTTTGATTTCTTGACTAGTCAGATATCCTCTATACTTCTTATTAAAGAGCTGATCCTGCATATTCTTTGAAGATTAGGCTCAGAATGTGATCCATTAATTACATGAATCATGGTGTGGCCGTACCCACCCCACAAGCTTTTTGTTAGCCAAGGGCAATGATTGACGATCACCACATGTGTAATACAATCTAGGTCTCTCCATTCCCCCTCCAAGTGTAAATTATGTTGGAAAATTTAACATAATAGAGGTTGGAATTTGCACACTTGATTAAAGAAGATGATCCCAAAAATAATCCACAAGAAGAATTCGTTAGTCTCGAATCAAAAGCACGTCGTAGTGCTTTCTTCAATACAAGATTACTTCCCTCCATACTAGAGAATTCTTTGGTAACTTACATTCTAAGATATAATGGATTTTTTTGCTTGAGAGTGGAGCAACAAGAAGAGTCTTCAATCTCTTTTCCCACTATAGGATCAAACCAAAACTCCGCTTCAAAATCTAGTTTTTCTTCTAAATACTCAATAAAAATCATCGGAGACAGAGTGGGGAAGAAGATGACTCAAAAAGCTTGTCAAAACCTTCTTTTTTCAGGGAAAAAATGATTTATATAGAAAAATTGACGAAAAAACACGATCCAAACGAAAAGTTGTCGCTAGTATCTGATAAATCCAAACACTTATAGCACCCAGGCATTGGCTATGGCGCAGGGTTTAGAACACGCAAAACTAAAAACCCACCCATTTTTAAAACCAGAATAACCAACTCAAAAAACAAATGATTTCATATAATTTTCTTTTAGATGTGATTTGAACTTACCCCTAGTTTGACAAACTCTATCTCAATAAGTAGAAGTAAACTAAGTCTTCTAACTTGATACCTTTAAATCAAAGCATTGCCTATCTAACAACAAATCACAAGTGTGACAAAAATTGAAGGACCAGGGTAGTAATATTTCCACCATGCATTAAGTATCTTACTTTCATGAATGCATTTCATTTAGGAGATTAGTCATAACTCCATCAGTAATCGGTATTGTTATTACATTCATATAGGTAAGAGTCTCTAAGTATGTTTTGTTAGTCAATATGGTGTCTAAATAAACCTTTAACTATTGTTTAAGACAATTAAGACTACCGACTTTTAGTTTTGAGCACTATCATTATAAGAATGCTTCAATAAAATAAATTTGTAGTGCTCCCATCACTTATTAAATTGTTTGTACCCACTGAATGTACTCATGAGATCTCCACTTGCTAGATTGGGTTGTGTGACTACGTATTGGTTTTAAGCTAATTCCCTTTAATGACTTATGGATTCTTGAAATAATCCTCAAAGAAAATTGATTAGTTATAATTTATACATATTCCACACATTTTGAAATTATACCGTATTAATTTAATTATCTTCGTTGAATTTATGTTGTGATGTTTAGTGCAATTCAACATATGAGATCTCTAAAATTTCCTACTATTAAGTCAACTTTACGCATCATGTTTGAGTTACAATTGAGTTGAGTTGATTTGTGAATTTGAAAAACTACTTACTTTTACTTTGGATTAATACTACATATATATATATATATATATATATATATATGTAGTATTAATCCAAAGTA
>JAVDBV010009309.1:0-16057 GCA_032619315.1 Piper longum
ATGCAGTAGGAGAGGGAGCAATGGCCCACCCAGGCATTGGATGTGTCGTATAGGGAGATGCTGTCACTATCCGACTACATCTGGTACCCGGTGGCTCGGGTTCGACCGGACATTGGCGTTCCCCATCAGCACGCAATGTGGATGTGCACGTTGTGGATGATGACTTGGATACATACTGGAGAGTGATGCAGGCGCCACTGGCGATTTGGACGTTTTGCCTGTGGCTGTCGATGGTCTTAAAGCTATTCACCAGTAGCTCCTCCCTAAGGTGGATCAGCATGTCTGCTGCGAAGATGATCCAGAGCGATTCCTCTTGGATGACGCCAAACCGTAAGGTCCCCGGTGTCAAGTTCACCGCATCCTTGTCTGACGAGTCGGTGACGACGTAGATCTGCCCGCCCTTGCCGCCCAGGGCATTACAGCCGAAGCCGATGCCATACTCGGCGAGGCACTGCCGATTCGATGCTCAATTGGCGTCACACCTCCGGTAGTCGTCGTTGGGGTTGCCCATCATGCATGTCGTTATTGGGGTTGCCCGTCGTGCACGATGACGACAATATAATCATCTTCCTCGGATGCACCATCATCATAGACTAGTTCAACCTCCTACCAAACCAATAAAAAATAGTGATAAAACCAGGGACATTGTTCGAGCTCAAGTCGAGCTTCTCCAATTGGGGAGGGTAGATAATAGTGAATCCAGCACCTCACCGGCGAAGTTGTTGTAAGAGAGGTTGAGCTGCTTCAGTCTAGTCATGGATGATAGTGTGTCTATCGGAATCTTGCCGGAGAAGTCAGTTGGGTCGTTGTTGTGTTTTGAAGATTGATCAATACCTTGACAGAGACCAGAGGAGATCAGCAATCAAGAAGATTGGCATGTTTGTGAAGATGGGGTCTTGCACATGATCTCTACACTTTGTTGTTGGTAGATGGATTTATTTGAAAGAAAGAGTTAATCTTACCTTGAAGTATATGATGCTTTGAGTGTTAGTTCAATGTTTGCACTATTTGAGCCAGAGGATGGACAATTACTTATGAAAAAACCAATGAAGGGAATTGTGCCCAAGTGACATGTTGAGTCGGATGCAAGAAAGTGGTGAGGCCGATTGATGCTAATGAAATGTAGCATTTTCAGGCTAGTAGGTCAAAGACTCGTAATCGAGCAGAGTTGAGTATGCTTTGGTTGTTTGCAAGTGTGACTAGTGTTAAAATCTCGGAGTTATTATGGGCCGCTATACACAACCTTGTTTTGGGTGGCATGAAGCTATTATGGGATAGTGTGTAATGCTTGAATGCACCTTAGTTACCTTTTGGTCGTGTAGTAATTGAAGGAGGCCAAGTTGTTTAACATTAAAATGTTTCGATCAGTGCTATGGATATCAATCGAGGCAAATGGTTAGGTAATAAGACCAAAGTGATTGTGAAGAGCGTTGTTCTCAAGGGAAGAACACAATGTTCTCATGGTAAGAACACGCCGGTGGGCGGATACCACGCGCCTGTGTACCACATTGTACATGAGTTGGGAGGGGAGATGTGTTGAGATATTTCCTTCATGTGATGGTGGTCGACAATGGTGCATCACGTTTGACGGGTGTTCGACAACGTTGCAAAGTAGAAGTTATTTCAAGATGTTTTTCATGGTCGGGAATGGGAGAATTGTAAGAGATATTCCATCCCATGAGAAAATATTTAATCATATGGGAAGTCGTGAAGACACAAAGATAATTCAAGAAGTATGAGGAATTCAATGAGAATTTGTGGAATACTAGAAGAAACTCATTGGTGAGGATTCCAATGATCAGGAAGTAGTGTTTGGAGTTGACTCTTCAATTGTAAAAGGTGTTTCATATATCTAATTTATAAATATGTAATTAGACATATGTATTGGGCATGGTTTCCCTTTATAGAGTGTCATCTTTTAAGGGAGATATGAGAGGTTGTAGATCTAGACAGGGTCACTATTGGTAGTGTATGTGGGAGAAGAAAGAGAAATTGTTCGTTGTGAAGAGAATACATGACTTTGGGCTCTTCGGCAAGATCAATAGTGGTTAATTTTTTTTTTTTTTACCTTTTGTCTATGGTTTATAATGGGAGTAGTGTTACTTATTTGGGTAGAGTACTCTACTTTTATTTGGGTAAAGTTTTTTTACACTTAGGTAGAATTTTCTACATGTTTTGGGTGAAGTTTTTTACACTTTGGGTAGAGTTTTCTACTTTTATTGGGGTGGAGTTTTCTACATATTTTAGAGAGAGTTTGGAAAAAAAATTTTCATCTCAAGTTGAAGTGGAGTCGTAATCGAGTGTGAGGTTGATTCGTTTTTTTTAAGGTGTATATTATTTTCTCAATTTTTTAAGAGTTGTATTTTTCAGATTTTGGTATTGGTTTCATTTTGGTTAGGAGAATTTTTTTCAATTATTCGATACTTGAGTATAAGAGACTTTCTTAATTAAAATTGATCGAGTAGGTTGGTTTTCTTTTCTCTAAATTAAAAAAAAATTTCCATCTATTTTTTATTTTGATGTATCCTATTTATCTTATATTTGTTTTCATTTTACGTGGGTTATTTTTGCTGGAGTGTCTATTTCCTAATAAAATTAAGAGGAGTCAAGGTTGACTTCATAATGTTTTTTATAAATAACAAGATTAACAAAACTTCTTAGAGCATTTTTATCATACATACTACTAAACAAATAATTATTTTATTTGCCAAAATGGGAAGAAATTAAAGTTTTAAAAACTAAGATGACTTGTGTGACTTATGATCAAGTCAGATCATTATACAGATCATCGTTATACAGATACGACAAAACAATGACGAGACTCTTAGCCATTTTTTTTTTTTTTGAAAGCTAAAAGATGAAGAAAATAATTACATTTTTTATATTGGGCTGAGAAGGCTTTTCCTCTGCACTAGCTAAAACACGTGCAAAGCGTAAGATAATACTTATAATTTGTTTTTATTTATGTATGTTATTTTTAAAAACTTAGGATCCTACATTTGTTTGGCTTGAAAAAGATATAAAATATATAAAAATTTCTTGGTTATAATTTTCAAAGTGTTTGTTATGATGTAAATATTAGATGTAAAATATTTTCACAAAAAAATTTCTTCCTTTTATTAGTATTATTTTTAAAATATTAATAAAAATAAAAATTTCAAAAGGAATTATTTGGTGTGAGGTTTCACTCACATTGTACCACAAAATGTTCTAAAAATATATATTCCTAATATGAATAATTGAAAATTATATATTATTCAATATTATATTTTGATTTTAGTGAATTTTTTTTAGTTATAATTGTATTGTATATTGAAAATCTAATCCAACCATGAATAGATCTGGTAAATTTTATTTTTACAATGGGCACGAAAACAAATAATTAATTTATTAATATTATTCAATTTTCAATAATTTTTGTTACGAATATAGTAATTAATTGTAGTGTATATTAAAAAATCTAATTCAATTATAACTTAAAAGTAGGGTGTACGAGGAGGTTTATAAAATTTTGTCTATTTTTAATATCATTATCACAAACTTTTAATTTTTTTAGAAATGTACAAGTTAATAAATATTTTAAAATTAATTTTTATTACAACTATTTTAATAATTAAGATGAAAATATTAAAACTATTAGATTTTGTTGAAATTTTATAATTTTTTTTATTATTTATTGCTTTATTTATCTGTGTAATTTTTAGATTGTGAGACAAACTAAATTGTTCAAAATAAAAAAATATAGTTCAAGATGTGTAGCTCACGTATTCAATTATTTTTATCATGGGCACACAAAATATAATAAATTTTTTATAAGGGTTTTAAATTAATTTAAGATATCTAAGTTGAATTAAATTACATTTAACCTCTTTCAAGTAACTAGAAAGAAATTAAAATTCTAAAAACAAAAATGTATACATATAATGAAAATTATCGACATAAATTAAAATATCTACTAATAATATATTTAAAATTATTATATTTAATAAAGATATTTATAAAGCGTTTTGTCTAGTAGATATAGAAATAAATAGTCTTGAATTCTCTGATTATAATAAAAAATAATAAAATGGAATTCTTTAAATATAAAAATTAATAAAAAAAGCTTAACCTTTTATATTATAGTTTTTAATTTCCTAATTAAAATTTAAAAATAAAATAAATAAAATTATAATTTAGTTCACATATGGGATAAGGCCCCCCACTTAAAAGCCCTCGTAAAAAAAAAGGAGGTACGAAAAATTTCCCATCCATAAAAAAAGAAAAACATGTAAATGAGAACAAATATTAAACAAAAAAAAAAAAAAGAAAACGCTTAGGCCGGCGTCCGCCTTCCTCGGTCTCCACCAGCCGTTTCACCTCTCTTTCCTCATCGGCAACCATGAAGGCGCTGCCTCTCCGTCCAGAGTCCGGCGAGTCGCCAGCGTTCTAACGGGGCCTTCACGGCAGGCAAGCCTTGCCCATATCCGCGGTAGATCGTCTGACTTACCAGGCTGTGTTTGTAATCGCGGGTGGATTTCGTGCCGTCCGCCCGCCGACGCCGAGAAGCCACTTGTCTCGGCATTGGAAACTTTTTTTTCTGTATGGATCCTTGAAGTTGATTTTGTAGATGAAAATTGGTAGTATGTTATCTGATTGCTGGAATTTTCTGATTATAGTTTCATAGCGTTAGAAATGAATGTTCACTGCTTGGAGGGGGGAGTCTCGGGGGGGGTGGCAGTGCGAGGAGGGAGGGAGGGGGAGAGGAATTGGAAGGAGGCTGGGTTGGGAGGGGGAGGGTGGCCTTGGTGAAAGGGGGAGAGCAGTGAAGGAGAGGTGGTTGGGTGGGTAGCAGAGGGTGGTGGTGGTATAGATTGGGGTAGAGTGGAGTGAACCAATTTTCATGCCTTTCACTCTCTCTCCCTCCTTTTTTTTTAATTAACTCGTGAATAGCTCATTCACAATACATGAAATACTATTTGATATTGGAATATACTTTGACACTTGTATCTCCCTTTTTTTTTGCTTTATTAATTCATCAATTGCACATTCACAGTACATGAAATACTGTTCGATATGTGATTCTACTTTAACACTTGCAAATCTAATTAACAATTTCACTAACCCCCTCTCAGTTATACCTATTTGATAGCAAGCTTACGTCGTCAATTTCCAGAAGGCGAGGTATCTCTCAATTATCATCGAGATGAAGTAAGCTGGCAACCCACGGTTCTGACCTATGGGTCCATGATGGGTCTCTGCATTTGGAAGGTAAGTGGTTTTGGAGTAATTTGTTCATGGTCGTGCATTTGGAAGGGAAATGGTTTTGTGGTAATCTGTTGTGGAGCGATGCGTTTGTCTCAGGTTGGAGGGGAAGCAGTGATTTTTGTGGTGGTTGAAATGAGAGTGAAGATTTTTGAATGAAGACCATGCCATGGAAGAGGCTGGAGAGGAGCCTATGGCTACTGAGGACGCTGGAGGCAGGTCATTCCTGAGGAAGGATATTTATCGCTCGCCTCAATTAGATAGAGATAAATTGATTGAATCAAGAACCATGCTGATAGTCTCGGAAAATGAATGGCAAGATCCACTTTCGTCACTGAGGGCAAATGAAGATCTTGTTGATGGTGAAGAAGATAAGCTTGCCAATGCATGTGCTGGCTCAAATGATGCATCAGAAAACCTTGTTAATTTGAATGATGATCGTGTAATGGTGGAAGAGTTGGCAGTAAGAAACTACAAGGGTTCAAATTCGATGACCATTCAACATTCTAGTAAGGGGGAGAAAATGTCACTAGGAATAGATCAAAGACAATGGCATCATTATCTCCAAATAGCAGGTGGCTCTTCTGATAATGTTATTCGAGCAAATGATATGTTGAAGGAGACATTGAATTTAGGGGGTGAAAAGGCCACCTTGACAATCTGTTCTACCACAGTGCAAAGGTCTGATCCTCCTAAAAGCCTAAGTGGGCCTGGAGACATATCTAAAAATATGAGCACTAAAGGGGATATTGTTGCGGTGAGCAAAACTTCATCACACATTTCTGGAGAAATGTGTAATCAAGTGCATTCAACATCTGGGTTTCAACATTATTTTTCAAAAAATAGTTTAAAGGGTAAGGGGAGATTGAGCACTATTCATGGGCCTCATGTAGGATCTAGGGTTGTAAGTTTAACTCAGATTCATGAGAAGAAAGCATGTCAAGTTGATGTATGTTCTAATGTTTCACATGGATTTGGCACAAGGAATAAACATCTGTGTGACAGTAGTGACACTGAGACTCGTAATTCCTCTCCTTGTGGTGATGGTGGCTGGCCTAATGTTGACATTATCTCACATGGAGGATGCCTTAGAGAATGGCTTGGTCCAGAGTGCCAAAAAGTAAATAAAGTTGAGAGGTTGTTTATATTTAAGCAAATATTGGAACTTGTGGCTCAAGCGCACTTGCATGGTGTTGCATTGAAGGAATTGAGGCCATCGTATTTTTTTGTCATGCCATCAAAGACGGTCAAATATGTTGGATCGTGGAGCAACCCTAGTGATGAAATGAATGTAGTGGTGGCTAATCAAGGTTCTTTTAATGAAGAACATCATGTGAAAAGGAAGAGGATTTTGGAAGGCGGTTCTAGGTCTAATGAGGGCATTTTATATAAGCATCATAAGCTTGGAGGGTCTGAGATGAAGATGAATGTAGGGCATCCCACCTTTGGCACTGGCATTGGTTTGAAAATTGGAGGAGATATTGGTGTTAATTCCTCCTACAAGGGTCTAAGTTATGATGAAGATCAAAGCTACGACCAAGGCTTTGAAGCTGAGAATCTTTCTTCGAACCCAAATAAGTCCTCTTCTGTTCTCGCGACATTTGGAAGCATACATATGGAAGAAAGATGGTACTCCAGTCCTGAAGAACTAAATGGTGGATGCTGCACACTTCAGTCAAATATTTACAGTTTGGGTGTTCTTTTTTTTGAGGTATGTATTATTTGTCCCAACACCCTATTTCCAAATGTGTTGTGAAATGTTCAAGTAACGCACAAATATTTTTCCTTAATTATATTTTTGTTGTTGGCCTTACAATCACTATAGAAGCAATGTACTACTAACTTAATGCAATTTCAGCTGTTTTGTCACTTTGAGTCTTGGGAAGTGCATACTCGAGTAATGTCTGATTTACGACATCGAATTCTTCCCCCAAGCTTTCTCTCTGAAAGTACCAACGAAGCTGGTTTCTGCCTTTGGTTACTACATCCAGATCCTTCATCTAGGCCAAAGCCTAGGTGATATATCTGCTATTTGATTGTAATGATTGTTTTTTCATTCACAAAGTCCATTGAGAAATGTGGAGTAAATCTTTGCTATTTTGAGTGTAGAAATATAGTTTCTTTGAAATTGTGCTTTATTTGAATGAATGCAGGGGAATTCTCCAGTCGGAGATGATAAATGAAGTTCATCACTTGCTATCTGTTGATGAATTATCATCTGCAGTTGATGAAGAGGACTCTGAGTCAGAGTTGTTGTTGCAATTCCTTTTGGCACTAAAAGATCAAAAGCAAAAGCAAGCATTAAAGCTGGTTGGAGACCTTGAATACCTTAGAGAAGACATTAAAGAAGTAGAGAGGAGGCACTCTTTGAAGGTTCAGAAGTTGGGTGCAAGCCATGCCTCGGTGGAATACCCTCAAAAATATATATCGTCCTCTCAGATGAATGAGACTAGGTTGATGAGAAATATCCGTCAGCTTGAGCATGCTTATTTTTCCATGAAGTTGCAGGTTGCATTGCCTGTCACTGATGTTAGAAATCGTTTGGACAAAGATGTTTTGAAAGATGATATTAGATTATGTATACATCAAAATGATGAGGGGGGATCCTATACAAGTACATCTACTGATAGGATTGGAGCTTTTTTTGAAGGAGTATGCAAGTATGCTCGGTATAACAAATTTGAAACTCGTGGAATCCTAAGGAATGGAGATTTCCTTGGTTCTGCCAATGTTATTTGCTCTCTAAGTTTTGATAGAGATGAAGACTTCTTTGCTGCTGCTGGAGTATCTAAGAAAATTAAAATTTTTGAGTTTCACTCACTATTGAATGACATGGTTGACATTCATTATCCTGTTATTGAGATGTCAAGCAAATCTAAGCTCAGTTGTGTTTGCTGGAATAACTACATCAAAAATTATTTAGCATCAACTGACCATGATGGAGTTGTTCAGGTCTCTCTCTTGCTTTTGGAATTTAGAATGTGGACACACTTTCTTCTTGACTGGGTTTTTTTTCAAAGAATATTGATATTTTAATTAGATGTTTATAATGCACATATTTTAATGTCAAAATTTGAAGAAACGTAATAACTTAAGGCTTGTCTTAGGTTTTATTTGTCTTGCCAACATTAGTTGGTATGTCTGTGTGACTCCGGGCTTTGTTCTTCCTGGCTTATTGCTTGATTTGGTTTCATATTTGTAGTTGTGGGATGCCAATACTGGTCAAGGCTTTATTCAGTATGCTGAACATCAAAGGAGAGCTTGGTCAGTTGATTTTTCTCATGTAGATCCTACAAAATTAGCCAGTGGAAGTGATGATTGCTCTGTCAAACTCTGGAGCATTAATGAGGCACGTAACTCTCTACTTGATCTCAAGATGAGACTTCTATTTTTTTGCCTATACATAAATTACCACCATATATTACCTGTCATTAAAATTATTGCTATTTTATAAATGTGGTTGATAACTTCTGCTATGTTTGTATGCTGGTAGTAAGAAGTTTGTCCATACAATTTACATACTAAAAGTTTGTAGGCATTATTTTTTAGGTTTTATAGAGTGTTAACAACTAATGATAGCAAGGTCATTTATATATCTTGGTTTTTACTTCACAGAAAAATTGTTTGAGCTCAATTGGAAATGCTGCCAATGTGTGTTGCGTTCAGTTCTCCTCTCATTCTACAAATCTGCTAGCTTTTGGGTCTGCTGATTATAAGATAAATTGCTATGATTTACGGAATACAAGAATTCCTTGGTGCACGTTGGCTGGTCATGGAAAGGCTGTTAGCTATGTTAAATTTATAGACCCAGTTACACTCATATCGGCTTCAACAGACAATACCCTAAAGCTTTGGGATCTTAACAAGACTACTTCTGGGGGTTTGTCTATCAATGCTTGCAGTTTGACCCTAAGAGGTCATTCTAATGAAAAGGTTTGTGTCTTATCTTTTTTTCTTTGCTTTGGGTTTATATATTTCATTTCAGTGAAACTTTTATATGGCTAATAACAAAGCTCTTTGTTCACCAGAATTTTGTGGGTCTGTCAGTTTTTGATGGTTACATAGCATGTGGATCTGAGTCAAATGAGGTACTTTCCATTTATCTTACGTTGCTATTGCAGGGTTTTTTTTTCATTTCATTTTATGCATGCAATTGTTGTGCTGCAAAATGAATACCTTTACTGGAATGGTTTTGAACTTTAATGCAGAAACATAGGTAGAATGGTTTTGTGCCATATAAAATATTCAATGGTGTAGGAAAAAACATTTACTTGATTCAGGAAAGGGGGATGTACACTAGGCTTAATAGACAACTTTGTTCATTTATGTTTTTCTAGTAAACATGATGAGCTATGTGTTTTTCTGTATGTAGTTTTTTATTCCACCCCTTTCTACAATTTCAGGTTTTTGCTTATTATCGATCCCTTCCTATGCCTATTACCTCTTACAAGTTCGGATCAATTGACCCTATATCGGGGCAAGAAGGTTGGGATGACAGTGGACTATTTGTGTCAAGTGTCTGCTGGAGAGGAAAGTCAAACATGGTTGTAGCAGCTAATTCTAATGGTTTTATAAAACTACTTCAGTTGGTGTGAGAAAAAAGTTGATCTCAAGCTACATGCTATGAAGTCCGGGGAACTATGTAGTAATTTTGGTAAATATTGCATGAAAACATTTCATAAATGAGGACGGTTGATTGGGCATGTTGGTTGCTCCTCGTCAAGTACTTGCTTGTGGTGCCTTCATCCTGATTAAACCAATGCACTATGCTTAGTGCTATATGGTGATTGACAACCGTGGATTGTCGAGGTTCAACAGTTGCTCATATGAATTGTAATTTCAAAATGCTCTGTACCTGCAATAGAAAATTAGGCAGAATCATGAAGGGTGAAAGCTTCACTCTTCTTTGTAGGAATGCTTAGATATAGCAATCTGCTGGTGAGGATGTAGCCTTTCATTTCCCTGATCCTCAAAGATGCTCTCATCTTATGCTTTGTTTTTAATTTTTGTGGAGGGATCTGTGTGAGGCTGTTTTTACTTGCCTATAAACTATCAGTGTTGGGATATGTTCAGTATACGGGAAATTTCAGAGTTGTCTTGTATATATATTGTATATCATTGGAAAATGTAGTCAGCTATTGCAATGTATATTGAGGCAGCTGTATTTTTTCCATCTTGCTTCTTTTCTTCATTTTCACTAAAATGTTACAAAATAATAGCTTTTTATGAAAACTATCCTTAATTTTTATTTTTATGCTATTGAGCTGCTGTATTTTTATTGAGCCGACTGTTAGTTTGCATCTTTATGTTTGCAACCTTTCATAGATGACAAATGTGTTATGCCAGTGTTGACGGGAATTAGTTGAAGCGAAGTTGAAGACAGGGCAGTTTGTATCACCTCATAGATTTAAGAGTTTTGCGTATAGATAACAAGTGTGTTGAGTTAGTGTTGGCAGGAATGCAGCGCAGAAAAGCTGGTGCCATTGAATATTGGATTCCAGGCTTTGAAGCACGGTTTCTTATGTCAGATGAAAATGTGCAGATTTGTTCTTGATTGAGATCTATCAAGTGATACGATGCCTGCAGGACGAGATAGGTGGTGAAAAGGATGAAGAATTATGAGAAAACAGAATGAAGAAAAATATTAGAAAATAAATTGCTTCCAATCAAAGGCATGGAGCTATATTGATGAGTTAACGTTGCAGAAGAAAGGTATACTAAAACAGGTCTCTTATCTCTTTAAGTCTTTTGGGACCTTGCTAAGTACGTGTTTTTATAAACAAAATGATCTGTAGCTTGATTAAATGCTTTAACGTTGGTTGATGAACTGAGAAACTGGTGCTATTTGATAGTATCGTACTTCATGGTTTTTTGACTCATAGGAGAGGCCCTTTTTGTCGATACGGATGTTTATTGATGCATCCAGTTAAAAGGTGATGAGTTTTTATTGAGGTTCCATCTTATCATTTAAGTATGTCTTGAATTAGAATGCTACTTATTTAAGTGAAGATAGATATAAAGATTTTTGTGTGTAATATTGCTTTCTACCAGTTCACCTTGTCAAAGGTATCTTATACATGCATTATTAAACTTGGCTAAGGTGATGTTCCAGTCACTTTAAAGTAAATTTAAGCATATGACTTTTTTACTTACCTCTCTTTACCTAACATGTTTAACTTTATATCCAGTTAAAAGGTGATGAGTTTTTATTGAGGTTCCATCTTATCATTTAAGTATGTCTTGAATTAGAATGCTACTTATTTAAGTGAAGATAGATATAAAGATTTTTGTGTGTAATATTGCTTTCTACCAGTTCACCTTGTCAAAGGTATCTTATACATGCATTATTAAACTTGGCTAAGGTGATGTTCCAGTCACTTTAAAGTAAATTTAAGCATATGACTTTTTTACTTACCTCTCTTTACCTAACATGTTTAACTTTATATCCAGTTAAAAGGTGATGAGTTTTTATTGAGGTTCCATCTTATCATTTAAGTATGTCTTGAATTAGAATGCTACTTATTTAAGTGAAGATAGATATAAAGATTTTTGTGTGTAATATTGCTTTCTACCAGTTCACCTTGTCAAAGGTATCTTATACATGCATTATTAAACTTGGCTAAGGTGATGTTCCAGTCACTTTAAAGTAAATTTAAGCATATGACTTTTTAACTTACCTCTCTTTACCTAACATGTTTAACTTTTATAATGGATTTATTTGTGTTTAGTGAGTTTGTTCATAGTGAAACTCATTGCAAGGTATTATGTTGATTATTCCTGTCAGCTAAAATAATGACAATAAGTAGAATAATCTTTTAATATCATTGTGGTGAAGCTAATCAAGATTCAAAAAAAGAAATGTTTCATTATCCTTTGGTCAAATGTACCATAAGCTATGTTAAAGTACTTCCTAGATCATAAGCTATGTTTGCGAAATTACTCCCTCTTTTGTAAGCTGCTAGTGATCATAATGTATCAAATTTGCTTGGGAAAAAAAGTGTATCAAGTTTAAGTGGCTGTCCAGATCGTAAAATATTGCACTAAATGACCATGTATATTATGCCAGAGCCACCGGCAAAAACTTTGCATCTCTTGGTTGATTGTTAATCAATGTTGGTTTGTCTCAAAAAATCTGTTTCTGATTCGGGATTGTTTATATGCAATGACTGATTATTACTGCAGATAAGCTCCTTTTTTTCATCGAGGATGGAATGACTATGCGTAGACCAGTCTAAGCACACAAAAGCTGCGTTTGGTATATATTTATCTTCCTGCAGAAGCCTTCTGATGTGTAAACATCATTGTGTGATGATTGTTCTATCATTGCCTTTATCTCTTTCCTGGCGTTTGTTCTTTTGTTTTTTAGAAACGAAGTATTGATGTACATGAAGATCAATGGTAAGTAAACAGCTACGTATGGGGAAGCATTTGCGTATGATCAAAGTAATGCTTTGCTTGGTCTCCACTTGGTTGAAACCCTCTCTTGGAGATAAACTCTTTTTTTTACTGTTATGTTGGTTTACAACCGAATTCTATCATGGATTTTCTGTTTTGAAGACCTTCCTGCAGGTTCCAATCTAAAGGCTGAGAAGCCATGGCTATCTTCGGCACTTGTGCTATCATTATTTACTACGTCTATGTCGTCCATGTGATGATAAAGCTTTCTTCATTTGCCTAGTTATGACAAGCACGATACCTTTTGGAATAGGAATTTTTTTTGAGTTTGTTTAACAAGAGAAACTACCTCCACTTCAAGTCCCAAGGGCATGGAGTAGACTTCTGTGTCTTCTATGTGGGTAGAGCAAGTTCTTCATACCTCCAGACATAGAAGTAAAGAAATGCTACATTCTAATCAAATAATATGTTATCTTTTATTATAATTAGTTACGCACAGTATTATAGAGTGGATTTCTCTCTGTTAAGCTCATACATGTTTCATGCTTTTGCTGTTCATACATGTTTCATGCTTTTGCTGCATATTTTGAGTGTTGCTGATACCTGATCCTGGTTTGTACCATGTTCATTGAAATGAGAGTTCGCTGCTTTCTGAAATGATTCAAGTTGCAGCGGCTTTCAGGTCGATTACTTACGCAATAACCTCTTTGAAGATCAACTTCTGTAATTCCATTTCCACAAGAAGTTAAATTCTGAGTCCCGACTGTTCAAACCACTTATCTGGGCAAGCTTGTATTCACATGCTGAGAACAAGCTTTCGGCATTACTCATTACCGGTTGGTTCACTATAACTGAGCAAATATAGTGCAAATTGGTGATAAATATGCACCAAGTTAAAATGGTATGGTTGTGTATGTGTGGATGAGGGGAGGGAGTCCTCGTCCTAGTCAATCAAATGCTTTGTTTTCTTTCTTGCATTTATGCTCTGAAAGGGTAGGGAATTGGTAGCCGTAAACCATTTGTAGTTCATCTTATTTTCAAGTTGGGCGTTTAAATATGCGACGTCCAGTTAGCTTGGTGGGTATACCCCACTTTAAGAGTGCCGTTGATTTTTTTTTAATCTTGAATCGGACTAGTTTAATCCGGTTCAATACAGATCCATAGCTTATTTTGACTCGTTTGAACCATAGTTGTGAGAATCGTCGGAATCGGCCAATTTAAATCGGCTCGGGAGCAATTTAAGCCGATTTTGACGTCGAATCGGTCGGGGTTAAATCGGGTCGGAATCGGCCGATTCGCTCCGATTCCGACCGATTCAAAACCGGTTCGGAATCGGGGTGAATCGGGATAATTGGATTTTGTGATAAAATTATTAAAATACCTTCATTATGACGTGAGTAAATCAGTTAGAGTTTAGTGGGGTCGAAGCAAGGAAAAAACGTAACTATAGTGGTATATCAGCAGAATAGAGGGGAGTTAGGAAAGCGGAGGTTGTTTTGATGAGATTAAATAGGATCCGATTTCACGAGCTCTCTTGTAACTAACACCCTTGGGTTTAGTGTATATTGCAAGATAATGAAATTAGACACTCTTAGTGACAGTCTCATAGGGATGTGCATGGACAGAGTTAGAACATGATAGTACGATATCCAGATGGGACATCCACAGTGATCCAATTGTTAAGATAGCCTGATAGGCATTCATGAGCAACAACCGACATACATAGATTAGGATGGTTAGTAAGTGGTGACACACGTAGTTTTACCTATTTGGGGATTGGCCAGCTAGTGTGAGGAGTTAGACTCGTGTTAGCTTATGGGGCATAGATGGAGGGTTCAACGAGGGAGTGTTCTTTAGAGATATAGTGATTCCCTTATGCTTCGCCAGCATGATTAGATCCTTACCTTGAGATATAAGATTGAGCCTTACCCTGAGTATAGAAGTACCTTTACGGTATTAATTAGGGTTTGCAGTGCAAGTCGATATTGGTAGACCAATTTTACGATGACGGACCTTACCCCAGCTTGAGGATGATGCAGATAGGGACTTCAGACAGGTGTTCTCACCCCTAGTCGACACATAGCTCCGTTTAGAAGTAGTTAGTGGTTGCATAGATAGCCATCAGAACCATAGTATATATTAGAGTCATAGCAGCCATCCTTGTTCTCTTACAGAACAGAGTGAGATACTTGACTTGGGACCGAGTCAACTAGGACCCAGTGAGTGGTCCAGTTCCTTATAGAGGGAAACCTGAGAGTTAGACCTACATTGGCGACAGTGAGCTGCACAACTTATTAGGTTATACACCGTACTTAGCAGGAGACTCATAGCAGACCTTAGGATGACTGTAGAACCTAGAATAGAGTTCCTACGAGTACATGTATGTGACTTTCCACATATGAGGATTAGAGGAACATGGGTAGATGCTAGTAGGTAGGTCTTACCCTCGGTGTAGTTTTCCCAGACAGCCCAGATTAGAACCTTGCAATACTCTAGAGTATTTGCTTGACCAACCCAGTAGGCCCTTAGGGGTGATTTAGGTTTTTCCGCTGAGTTAGCAGTAGTAGGGATCAGAACACAAGAGAATGATGATGGGGATGTCAGAACAGGCACATATAGATCAGAGTGCGCAGCAAAAGCGTGGTGGGCCCATAACCCACAGGTCCCAGGATCAGAACAAGAAAGAATGACGATGCTAATGCCAGAGCAAACACAGAAAGATCAGAATTAGAATGTTTGATTTTGGACAGCATCACGAACAGGACCTGCCATGTCGGCACAACTACCGTCCGGATGGATGTACACAACTATTGAGGATTAGAGGATACAGTTGATGTGTATCCAGTTTTCAGTGTCAGATGAACCTCCTTGAGTTAAAATTTCGAGGACAAAATTTTTATAAGGAGGGAAGGTTGTAAAACCCGTGATTCAAGTCACGGTTTTATAGTCGTTAGCCGATCAGTTCAGCCGTCGGTTCGAGTTGAGTGTATTTCAGAACACGTGTACTGAGCCGATGCCAGTCACGTGTATGAGCTGTGAGGGTAATGTGTAGCGAGGATGTGATGATAATGAGATGAATGAGCAGAGAATGAGTTATCAGAATGCATGAGAGCATACAGTTGACGATTTTAGATTTTTTCATTTTGTGACCGTAGAAATAGTCTTAGGCCGTTTACTGCGTTAGGACACGTGATGGGTAGTTTTTGGTGGGTTATTAGTTATAGAGCATGTCATTTGGATGTTTTGTGTTTTATTTTATTTTATGGGATTTTCCCGATATTTTTAGATTTTTTTAAAGATTTATTACGCGTTAGTTATTATTTTTGACTCGAGACGGACTCGAGTCAAGTTTTATTTACGAGTTTGCCATCCACCCTTTTCTTTTCTCCCCCGACACCTTTCTTTTCCAAACCCTAGC
>JAVDBV010009385.1:0-14374 GCA_032619315.1 Piper longum
TATATATATATGCTTCAATGTGTTCCTCAATTAAATTCACACATCTATTCATGTATAGGTATTTCCTAGGTTCAACGAGTCCCTCAATTAAATTCTCACATCTATTCATGTATAGGTATTCCCTAGGTTCAACAAGTTCATTTATTAAACTCTCACATCTATTCATGTATAGGTATTCCCTAGGTCTGGTTCGTCTTTCCTAATGCCAGAGTTTGGCCTTTAGTCTGGGTTCGTCTTATCTAAGGCTAGAGTTGGCTTTACGTTGAACCTTGTCCGGTCTACTTGATAACCGACCATATCGATTCATCGAAAATAATATTTCACTATATTTTAGTTCGAGTCTTACAAAAATAAATAAATTTATTTATTTATTTAATTTTTTTTTCACGGTTCTAACAAATTTTTCACGAAAGATCCAGTCTCTTTCCATGTGGCCAGAGATGTAAGACAAAGCCGAGCCTCTACCCGAGTATGTTCACACTCACGCTTCTATATATATCAATCCTACTATCTCTTTTTCCAAATGGTTGTGATGAGCATACATTGACCGATGCAGACTCTACAGCTCCATGTAGAGTATGTTTTTATACTTATTGAGACATGTTATACATGTATACAGATGTTCTCGCCTCCATTTCTTTTCATACTCCTTGAGACACGCTGTACATTTGTACTGGTGTTCTCGCCTCCATTCCATCACAAAGCCCTCTTTAGTAGCAGTTAGTGGTCATATAAATAGTTATAACAGTTGTCCTTGTTCCATTATGGAACAGAGTGAGATAATTGATATAGGATCGAGTTAGCTAGAACCTAGCGAGAAGTCTAGTTCCTCTTACAGGGACACCTGAGTGTTTGGCATAAACTGGCGACATGAAGCCATACAATTCAATGTCATTTACTTTTATTTTGTACTAGGGTTCACCATATGCTAGTAGGACTCGCAGTATACCCTAGTATTGTTGTATGAGTTGGAGCATAGTGCCCCGAGGGTACATGCAGTTGACCTGTCATATTGATGAGGATCATGGAGACTTGGGTAGGTGATAGGTTGCATACCTCTCATAGAGATAGTTTTTACTAATGTAGTTCAGATTACTACCTTACAGTATTGTAGAGTACCTACTTGACCACCCAGTAGACCCTTAGGGGTGAGCCTAGGTTTTTCCTTCCGAGGTCATTACAATTCAGTCCCCATTGTTTGCAGTGACCCTAGGAGCTAGTCCAACGGTACGATTCAAGCATGTATAGTTAGTACAGTTAGATGATTCCAGTATATATGGCATGTTTCGCCATATGATTCGATCATGTATAGTCCGTCCAGCCAAATTACTAAGCAGCTAGCAAGCTTCATCAGATTTTAGAGTTCCAACATCATGTTGGTCCGTTTGGGTCGTGTCTAGCTAATTTCGAGATGACTTCTTCAGTTGAGTCGTCTGAACGCAGTTTATGTGAGAAACTCCATCGATGGAATTTTTATGAGGATGAGAGGTTTTAAAGCCTAATTTTGGGTTATGATTTGACCTGCTTGTAGGTTACCTGGTTCGGGTTAGTATCGAGTCAGTTTGAACGACCTCGAGCCAAACTAATTTTCAAAATATGAGTATGGGACATAGATGGCCATATGGAGCATGCCTGACATGCATATGATAGTTTTAGTTATGATACTGTATATAATGAGTTATTAGTGTATACACGAGGTAGACATATGTTTTTTTTATGAGTTAGCCAGGATTTTTGGCCTAGATCCAGGTTGTTTTAGTGTTTAGCATTCATTTGAGATTTTCTGGGTATTTCTTGTGCATGCAACATAGGAATTTTAGATCACTCGATTGTGCCTCTGTGGGCCCATCTTGATGAAGTTCAGGGTTCCATGCAAATTTAGCCTTCTTCCTTGTTTCCCACCTATCAACTCTCTTTTAGGACTCGAGTCAGTTTCGACTTTGGACGGTCTCGATCCAAGCTTTCCGTCCATATGTATATTGCATACATCTGTCGGTGGGCCCACTAGGCCACAAGCTGTCAAGCTTCCATATCAGGTCATTTAGCAAGATCTGAGTTGTATACTCAACCCTAGCTCCGCGTATTTAGTTCTAGCGATGTCTATCGATTTTGAATGTTTCCACCATTATCGCCCCCACCACTTTGGCTTGCCGCCAGTGAGACACCGGCTCCCTCTCGCCACTTGATCAATGGGCCATGACCACCTCATGGCCGGGTATTGGTCTATACCCACCATCACCATTGGCACCACCGCAGTCACCGTCAGCGACTGAGTTTGTTATAACTGTTCATCATCGGCACCGCCACCCTTTCGGGCCATTTTTTAGCGCCGGTGAGCCACCTCCGACCAATCCGACCACCCACACAACCCCATCTCGCTGAGATCTACCATTTAAAACCGACACCGACCTCCAACATGGCCGCGATCGCCACCGGTGACATAGCTGCACCTGGCGGCGATCTGCAACTTCTTGACCATTTTCCAGCCAACCAGTGGCCAGACTATACCGGCCGCCATGGGCACCTTGTTCCTCATCCTCCCCTCCATCGATCCTGACCTACGGCAACCCCAGCCACGCTACCATATGCATTCTCAAGCAACAAGCACCGTTGACCCCCAGTTTACCCATTTGCCAGTGATCATATCTACCGCCCGCATTTGCTTCCACCAACCTATTCCGAACCACCAGCATGCCAGCCCACGTTCGAGTCCACCCATTCTGTTCAGCTCCACCCGCCAACCCAGCCCATTTTCCAGCCCAAGTTGGTCAGCCCTTTTGGTTTGATCTGGTTCAGCTAGGTTCGGTCCGGTTCAACTCCTTTTCGGACCGTTTTCATCCATTCTTGCACTGTTTTTGGTAATTCGAGAACCCTTATATTAGTTTAGATGCATATTCACATGATTTAGCATGTTTAGAGGTTATGATTATTTATCTATAATATTTATTTACTTATTTATTTATTTATTCATTATTGATTATTTTTTATATGTTTATCGTATATGATGAATGCTATATGATTATTTGTTATTAATAATATTGTGTTTACATATTAATATTAGTCTTATTATATTTATTAAGTTGTATATTTATTTATTTATTTATTTATTTATCTTTTTGTATGTTCTCGTGTATGTTATTATTTATTTGAATTTAATTATGCATACTTGTATCGTATAACTATGATGATATTATTATTCGTGACTAATGAATATTAATTAATTATTTATTTATTTATTGAATTATTATTTTATTAATTAATTAATTATTTATTTATTTATATACTTATTAACACGAGTATATATATATAATATTTACTTGTGTTTACCCATGTATTTATATAGTATAATTATATTCTTATTTTATGATTAGAGTATTATATATGTTCATACATTTATTATTTATCTAATTATGTATGAGTGTATTTCCTTCATTATTTATTAATTAATTAATTATTTATTATTATTATATCTCAATTTACGTGTCACTTGTTTATTTCTAGGTTTGTTAGCATTGTTTTATTTGTTTGGATGTATTAATGATATGAGCACACACTTCAAGCATGTATTATATAGAGACATTCGTATTTTATCTAAGAGTGGGTTTCGATGTAGGTTACGGAATCCGACCTTGTCGTAGACATGTCGATGTGCTTGGAGCTTGGACCACGGACTCTCCCTCTCTACTCAACTCCTAGCATGTAAAGTTTAATCATGTTTTAGATGTAGGACGACATCGGCTGTGTTTTATCTGATCCCTCCAATGTCGGGTTATTTAGTCGTGTTTTCTACACATGTTTAATAACACTACAAGGATGAGATCCCTTATTGGTTTTTTAACTTAAGCTCTAGAAATATATGATACAAGCCTCTTCCATAAAACTATTATATAAGTACGTGCATTTTCATGAATTTCACGAATAAGAAAATCAATGGTACGGAGATATGTATGGACACCACTAATACTCTGTCAAACTCTGAGGTAGTGTGGTGTATAAGGGCACTGCGAAATGTAGCACATTTTTAGAATTTGTGGCACTAACTTAATTGTTCTTTTTGCCACTCAAGTACTGTGGTGGGTGATATGGAAGATGTGACGACATAAGCATTGTATTAAGTATATGATTATGAGCCGCATGCGAGCCGGCACTTGCTTAAGTATGTTGCTTACCGCCTAGTGTGTGGCAATCTTGAAGTGTCATAATTTTTCGTGGGTAATGGAATAACCATTTGCCAATTTGTATTAATTATTTTTCGGATAAAGAACATTCGTTACTGACATTTTTTATATAATATATATAGGTCTTGAAATCTTAAGTCGACGTTGGTGGGAGGACAGATCAACACAACACACACTTGAGCTGAGGACAGTTATTTATTTTTTTACTTTTATTTATGATCGATATGTTTTGACGTGTATTTAATAATCTCTTCCATTCTCATGACACCAAGAAGGTTATTTCAATCTATTTTATTGATTGAGTCATACCAACCGACAACTTCAAACATAACTTATCTTGATCGCAACATTTCTAAGTTAGTTCTTAAGTTAACCGAAATCGGGGTGATACATCATGGGTGGTTTCAAAATGTCAGCCTCCACAAAGGGAAGCTATGCAAGTGGTTGGATCAGACGGAGGTGGCTCACCGGCGCTGAAAAATGGGTCAAACAGTGACGGTGGTGGCAGTGGTCATGAGAGGTATGGATATAGGCGGGCCTCAAACCCTAAACTCAATTGGGTGAAAATCTGTGACTCAAATCAAGCTGCCCCCATGGGGTAAATGTGTTGATCCAAAATCCCTATGATGCATGCTAATGAAAATCCCAAACAGATACTATATGCTGCAACAGCCTAGATCTAGGATTAAAGCCCTTACTAACCCATAAAATAATCATTGGTATACCTCGTGCATACACTCGTAACTTGTGTTCTACTGTAGCCTAAATTAATGTATCATCTACATGTCGAGCATACTCAGCCACCATAACATGCTCATGTGGCTAGCTACCCCCCATACTCATGGTCTGAAAATTGGTTTGGCTCTAGTTGGCTCGAACAAGCTCGAGATTGGCTGACCGGGAAAACTATAAGCTGGTAAAACTCTAACGCAAAGCTATATTTTATCATCTATGGTCCAACCATTGAGACGATATTTAGAATATATATTCGTATTTATTGATTCATTTTAAATCATCTATGACGACCTTAGTGGTCGTTGTAGCATTATTCCATAGCTCAACATTTGAAGCTCTAACGCGGAAACACAAGTATCATCTGAAACAAACACATTTAACTTCTTGGCTCAACATTCGTAGCCTTAGCTCAACCTTTGTAGCCTTTGGTTCAACCTTTGAAACCCACTTTTAAGTCTAATATATTCGAGTCCCTGAGAATGTAGTGGGCCCTTGCAATTTCGAATTATATTTCATAACTTACAAATGACCATAAGCGCCGTTGAGATGGTTACTTTTCGTACGATCATAAATTTTGTTTGCATTACATTTTTTTATATGGGTCTTAAACAAAAACAATTTTCGAGATCAGCAAGTCCAGTAATCTTTGCAGGCGTGGGGATGACGCCTCTACCGTTCAATACATTTGTTTTGAGCCCGGGAACATGAATGTTGATATAGTAGTCCTTCCAATTAATGTTCTTCATATTAAAATCAAATATTTCCCTCTCTTCTGTTGACAATGCCTCGGCGAGGTTTTGAGTGTTTGCATCATCGAACCTGCCATTGCATAAAAAGTTCAATGTGTAGCATGTCTTAATACATTATTTTTTGTTTTAAGGCAAGTGTACTGATTTCATCAACTTGGTTAACTAATGATCAGCTAAGATTTAGCGTAGGTTGTCACTGATGGCGTTGGTATCAGAGTCAACCTAAGAACGTATTATATGATAGCTGGATTACATAAACAGCATGGTTTAGGGTTATAGGCTAAGAAGATGAATTCAGAGGATGGAATCTTTGAAAGTGGGTAGGTCATGAGATCCATCAACTAAGCCCTACATCCAATGCCTACTCGAGTAAAGTCCGGTATAGGCCTATCTCTTTGTGTTTGGCTGAATCATCACAATAGTGTCATTGTTAAACTTTAAGATCCCTGATAAAGCCTTACCATGCTTTGAAGGAAGAAGAATACGGTTCGTATATCTTGGCAATATTTTGGGCATGTTACACGATTTTACTTTGAATCTGTGAGTGATGCGAGGAGGTAGGCGAGCTGGAACATTGTGTGGACAAGCACTCCTCTATGGAATTGAAAGATGCAAGTCTCTTAACAACAATTGGGCGCCCTTGCCGATCCATCAAGGGGTTCATTCTGAAATGCTGATAAACGTACTCTCCCAATTCAGAATATTTTATGGGATTGCTACCAGAAGAAGTGACATGGTAGATTTCCAGCCCCGGCTTTCTTTCTCCACCATGCTTTGCTAAGGCAGCCAGTGTTGCATCCACCACCATATCCACAGGAATCTAAATGTACAAATACAAAATAAATCTTGTTGTACTTCTATACATATTATTCATCTATAACTTGAATTCACTATGTAAAAAAGTATATTGTTAGACATCATTGCAAAGTGTGGCCAAAAGACAATAAAATAGTAACATGATAGTGCCCAGAAAACCTTGCAATTGCAGTCTTTGAATTATTACATTATCATGAAATTTTCTTGGTTGTAAAGACTTGCACTAGCTTTGGACTCTATTGAGAACCTAATCCATGTTTTTTTAATAAAAAGCATGATTTTTATTCATCGCACCAACTCACATAACCAAGAAAATTGGGCATGCATGCCAATCAAATACATTAAATTAATAAAGCTTAAATAAAAAACTAGGACTCTTCTATTAGAGCCAAGTTATTAGCTTGTATGTTTGCGCTTTTTGTGGAGCCCTTAATTCAGAAGTAATTAATGTTCACTATAAATATTAACATGCTCTTTTATATGAACAATTTTGAGATGGTACTTCATCAAAATGCTCCCAAAAAAAAATTTTGAGTGCATAAATTGAATTAAAAACATATCTAGAACTAGTGGAAGGGTGTAAGATTTAGCTGGTACTTACCATCAAGATTTACTGGGAAACCTTTGAGCACGCCTTTGCTGAAAAGAATAAGGATTGGATCGATAGTCCTAAAAACAACTTTTAGTAGTGTTGAATGCCACATGAAAACCAGATATATATTATTGATGAAGCTCAAACACATAATTTTATACGGAATAACTTTGTTTATGAACTAGTTCTTTGTTGTTTTTCAACTTACTTATTTTCTTGAATCCATCCAGGGAAAGGAGATTTGATTGCACTCTCAACGATCGAAGGTCGAAGTATGACAAGTGGTACATCGTCTCTCATCTCATAAAGCATCATTTCTGCCATGGCCTTTGTGAAGGAGTAGGTGTCTTTGTTGAAATATAAACTTGTTTTAAACTCAAGTTTATATAAAACTCAATTCAAAACAATGAAGCTTAATTCAAAGAAGCTTCTAATGTTTTACACATGATAAATTGTGAGTCAATGTTAGGTATGTATTAGGTGTGGTTTTTATTGAATGGTCAAGTCAATGTTAGGCATATGTTAGGTATGTTTTTGTGACTTGTATTAATATTGAGTTAGTATAAATACCCCATCTCATTGTGTGTTGTAAACAAGGAAGAATAAGAGAGAGAAAGCAAGAAGCAAAGTTTCTACAATGTTAGAATTCAGAATTTAGTGTGGAGAGGTTGTTTGGAGAAGAAAATGAGAGTTTGTGTTTTTGTATTTGATAATCTTATCAACAAAGTTGTGGTTTTGTATTTGATAAGAGTATTTTCTTGTCAACAAAGTTGTGGTTTTGTATTTTCTTGTCAATAGTCTTGCCATCCATTTGCTATTGCTCTACATGTACCTTGGTATTTAGCTTTTGAACAATATATATTTATACATACGTTAACATAATAAATTAAGTCATCTAGAATGAGCATAAGTGGTGTGTGCTTTATATTAAGATGCTAATTTTGTAACCACCCGTTTGAAGTACACGGTAATAGGTCTGTTTTTTCTTCAAATTCGTTAATGTCTCGACTGAAAATCTAAATGCTTATATTTATAAATATATTTGATCTTATGCAAGTAGTATTTGATTCAATTTATGCACTCAATAATTTTTTTCCTCGGCCCAAAGCCTAGCTTAAGCCATGTCTAGTTTTAGTGCAGCCTATCATCCAAATCCCCAGGTTAGATCTCAAAGATTTGTGGTAAGGTCTTTAACCCAATATTATATTATAATTAAGATGACACAACTGGCTAGGCAGTAACCATCAAGTGTCCATAATAGTATTTTTGAAAATTTTGACCATTATTGGTGCTATCACATGTATATATCTATATTAATGTCTACATTTCGTGTTGAGTGTTAAAACCAACATAAACTCTAAGACCTTGAAACTAATTATTTTCCTTATATATTAATATCACCTGCTTAGCCCCATAGTCTTCATCTTTTGTGATAGTGCCCTGTCATCAGATTTTAGGAAGTTGGTATGATCAAAGGCCAACTTCATCTCCTCCTCAACATCAGTTTGTGGCATTAGGTTACTCGTACTATATGGTTCTTCCATTACTTTACCTTCTTGTTGGCCACAAGCAAATGCTGCATGCACATAGGTAAAAGTAAAATAATTTACAAGCAATAAAAAAACTTAATAATTAAAGAAATTAATGGAGAAAACAGGAGAATTTTTTTAGTATACATGTTTGGCGAATAAGTGATATAGAATTGGTTGACCTTAGGACATTTAAATTTTATTCCACCTTGATTTTCTATATTGTAATACGTGATGTAGACCGTAGTTAAATTAATTGGAGAGTTCTAATATGTAATGTAGACCATAGTTAAATTAAGAAATATTAAAATGTAAGTTAAAAATATTACTTATCCAGTCATTCTTTGAATAAGAGGATTTAACTTATTTATCCCTCAGTAAACTATTATTCTTCTCTATATCATATTACATATTACTATATACATCATAACCTTTCTCTCCTTATTTTGATATATAAGAGTATTAACATATTCATCACATTTTCCATCTATATACCATTGGGGGAATCAACCTTATTTACATTTAGAATATTGACAAAAATACTATCAATATTATATTTTATTTTCTTCCACATATTCTTATCCACAAACTGTTCAATCATGCAATGGAATTACTATCTAGGTATTAGCTATCTATAGATTTTAAAACATAGACGTAATTTTATCAATTTATGCTTTTTTTCTCATATATCTGTGTATCATGTCTTTAAAAACTGTATATAATTAAAACAATATCACTTTAGAATTAACTGCTTATATACTAAGAGCATTTGTGATAAGTTACGATATATATTTTTGTTGTAAATAAAAAAACTGTATATAATTAAAACAATATCACTTTGCAAACCTGTGGATAGATGAAGTAAAAGTTTTAGATTTTTGCAAGTCTTTGGGAACTGCATGAGTCTAAATGCCCCTCGGGTGTTTATATCCAAAGATAGATCAAACCTATAATTATTTGCACCATGTTATGAAAATACACTTGAAAGCAACAAAGAGATTAATAAGAAAATATATTTCGGTACAAAAAAACACGGTATGAGTAACCCCAAAATCTATCATATATAGAAGTGAAGAAAATTTTTATGACAAGGTTTTTCGGACAAATTTAAAGCTTTACTAACAATGTTGTTATTATTAATTCTTTTTTTTATGGTAATGTTATCCAAGAATGGATCAAAAATCTTGAAAATTAAATCAACTGTATTTTTCAAGAATGTTTTTTCAAGAATGTTTTCCAAGAATGTTTTTCCAGCCGAGTTGACAATTAAATCAACTGTATTTTTCATTTCAAATGCAAATTCTGGATTTATTCCAAGACGATCTTGTCTAAGATTTCCTTCCACTGCTATCAGCTAGCTCAACATAAAAGATTTGTAGGACTTCCCATGCTCTTCTTTCAAAAGCCTAAACACTTCATCATTTATTATCTGGATAAGAAAGTTAAAAAAATAAACAGGCTAACATGACTAACTCAGAAAACAAATGCATCCAAGTACACAAGTAAGTAAAAAAACAATTTATACGTGTAACTATCGATGCATATTTCCAATTAATTTAAATATCAAATTATTCTTTGTTTTAAAATAAATATATATGCTGCCATTGGTGATCTTCTTTATTGTTCAAAGATTCTTCTATTTCTTTCAACACAAATATAATAAATTTGTTACCAAGCTAGGGAAAACGAATGAAATCTTTTATGTCATAGTTAATTTAGAATAAATAAAATTTATTGATGCCTCTTTTTCGAGTCTGTTGTGAGCATGTTCATTATCTTTTGCATTTATGAAGATATAAAGCTTGCCCACATCTGGTGCAGTTTTAAGAATCTTCTCAACAATGCCTGCATTGAAGGTAGAAAGAGTTATCATTTAGTGTTCAAAAAAAAAAACTGTTATCATTTGTTAAAGTAAAACAAATTTACATTTATAATTTTATAATATATAAATATGCATTACATACACGTGTACATACATAAAGATACTCGAAGTGAAGTCGTAATTACCTTTTGCAATAAATCCAGTCGCCCCGGTAAGTAAAATCTTTTTATCCTTAAAAAACTTCCTAATACCAATGTCATTACCCTTGGCAACCCCATTAGTACCATTTTTCCTTTGACCTAAACTTTGTTTCCCGCAACATCCATACGCAGTAAGTTTTTGAGCAGGAGTACTGATCAAAGATGGGGACCAAAAAGAACAATACTTTGATGAAGCAGTAAGATAAATGGTGGCCATGATCTTTCCTCTACAATTAGTAAAGTGTTCTCTTTATGTCTAAATTTATACAATGGCCTAAAGAATATCAAGTCGTGAATTAAGCTAGTTAGGTATTTTCCATTTGCATACTGCCTTTGCTATGAGCTTTCACTGTACATTTTTGTAATTCTGTTTCCATGCTTGATAGGACAGATAAACAAGCACAAAACCCAATATACCTTTCGTGCAATTATGGATAATTTTTAATTTACGGTTAACATGTTACTTGTACGAAACATTACTGTTACAAATCATGCTGTATGTAAGATAATGGTTGGCAGAGTTACTTTTACTAGGTGACGGTAATATACATTCATGTTCATTATATATTGTAAATAAGTTGAAGCAGTATCAATTCGACTGATTACATTTTTTACTTTTAATATTGAAGCAAAGCATGTATTATATTGACAAAGGGAAGAGAGAACAGAGTTCAGATCCATATCTTTTTATTCCACTGTATTATATTATGAGAAAATTAGACAAGAACCGGGCATTGACAGGCGGGATAGATTTGAAATCAATTTAAAAGTGATTTACAAGAAATATGTTTCTAATTAAAAATTTTGAAATTGTGCCATTTTATGAAAAATTACAGAACTTGGGATTAAATCTTGTGTATACTATTTTATCTAATAATTTGATATTACCAAAAGATTTACAAATATACTATATATTACGAGCATTTCTATAATATCCCCTAATTTAGTTCAACATCAAATAGTTATTGGCGTAAAATTTAGAGTATTAGTAAGGGTGTGCCTATTGCTAATCTTCAAATTTAGTTTTATGAACAATTGGAACTTTCATTTATGAATAAGAAGATTACAATCAGATTTATACATCCAATCTCAATGACTTGATGAGCATGACATTCATATGTTGGTTCATTTACATGCCTTATTTAAACTTCTACATTAAATTGCCTAATTTAAACTTTTACATTATATCCTTTGCATTAAGATCCCCCCTCTAGCAAGGCAGTGAGACAATGCGTAGCAACAATGCTTTTGTAATGACATCAGCTAACTGATCTGAGGAGGGAACATACTTAGTTTGTAATTTGTGTAAAGCAACCTGCTCTCTAACTTAGTGGTAATCAATTTTTATATGTTTGGAGCGAGCATGAAATACTGAATTGACATTTAAATGCAAAGCACTTAGATTGTCACAATAGAAAATTGGTGAAGAATCTTGATGAATGTAAAGATCTTTCAGGAGAAATGAAAGCCAAGTGATTTCAGCAGCAGTGACAGCCATGGCACGATACTCGGCCTCAGTACTTCTTTGAGAAACAATTGGTTGCTTCTTTGCTGAGCATGAAATGCAATTAGATCAAAAAAAAGGTGCAAAAGCCAGTTGTGGACCTTCATGTTTGAGAGTAGCCTGCCCAGTAAGAATCCGAATAAGCTGTGAGAGATAAATTGGTTTGAGAAGATAAGAAATGACCATGATTTAGTATTCCTTTAACATATCTGAGAATTCTCTTAAATTGTGAAAAATGAAAATCAGTTGGTTTTTCCATATTTTGACTTGCACAATTTACACCAAATGAAATATTAGGTCTAGTAAATCTTTTATGTTATAGTTAATTTAGAATAAATAAAATTTATTGATGCCTCTTTTTTGAGTCTTTTGCAAGCATGTTCATTATCTTTTGCATTTATGAAGATATAAAGCTAGCCACATCTGGTGCCGTTTTAAGAATCTTCTCAACAATGCCTGCATTGAAGGTAGAAAGACTCATCATTTAAGTGTTGGGAGAGAAAAAACTGTTACCATTTGTTAAGTAAAACAAATTTACATATATAATTTTATTACACATAAATATGAATTACATACATAAAGATACTCGAAGTGAAGTCGTAATTACATTTGGCAATAAATCCAGTCGCCCCGGTAACTGTAATCATTTTATCCTTCAAAAACTTCCTAATACCAATGCCGTCACCCTTGGCATCCCCATTAATACCATTTTTCCTTTAACCTAAACTTTCTTTCCCACAACATACATACGCACTAAGTTTTTGAGCAGGAGTACTGATCAAAGATGGGGACCAACACTTTCTCTTCTAAGGAATGGCCATGTCCGATATCAACTCCATGGCACCATTTCTGTGAACCAAGTTTCTATTGAAAGAACAATACTTTGGTGAAGCAGTAATATAAATGGTGGCCATGATCTTTCTTCTACAATTAGTAAAGTGTTCTCTTTATGTCTAAATTTATACAATGGCCTAAAGAATATCAAGTCGTGAATTAAGCTAGTTAGGTATTTTCCATATGCATACTGCCTTTGCTATGAGCTTTCACTGTACATTTTTGTAATTCTGTTTCCATGCTTGATAGGACAGATAAACAAGCACAAAACCCAATATACCTTTCGTGCAATTATGGGTGATTTTTAATTTACGGTTAACATGTTACTTGTACGGAACATCACTGTTACAAATCATGTTGTATGTAAGATAAATGGTTGGCAGGGTTATTTTTAATAGTTGACGGTAATATACATTCATGTTCATTATATATTGTAAATAAGTTGAAGCAGTATCAATTCAACTGATTAAATTTTTTACTTTTAATATTGAAGCAAAGCATGTTAGGTACCCTTGGGCTCTCATATCATTGTTGGGCCCTTAAATCCCCAAAAGTAACTTCTAGTAGGTGTAACGGGTTTTTCTTAATCTAAAAGTCAATTTAAAGAATAAGGCTTTTTCATTAGCCTACATACAAGACACTAACGTCTTTTACGACCGATGTGGGATAAACCCAACATCTCCCCTTCACACATTAAACGTCTCCAAAACAATCATCATCTGGCAATCTCACTTTTCATGAAACGGCACCCACCTGACAAACAACCCTTAAATCATTAGGTGGAACCCATGAAGAAACTCCGACAATCGGCATAAGCAAATACCAAATCTTATCTATTTCAGTAAACTGTTCATTTGTCATACCTTTTAGTTTCTGATCCTGGCCTTTAAGAGCAACAACATAACTATCTTTCACCAATATGGCATAAATCTTCAATGTCCACATAAGAAAATTACCTCCATCAAATTTATGAAGTAGAAATTTGGTTAAACTCTTCTCTGCCATCTTGTCAAAAGCAAACAAGAAATTTAATCTTCTCCAAAAACCTCCATAGGCAGATGAACTAAACCTCTAATGCCACTAGTTAGAATTTTAACACACAAAATCCCTAAATACCTTGATATACTTTAACAAGTAATGAATAAGAGTAAATAAATACACAATAATTTAATGTGAAACCTCAAATATAAGGGAAACCACAAACCATCGAATATTATTAATAATAAGTACACAAATTATTCAAAATTGGGAAATCCTCACACGCTCTCCAATTGGAAACAACTCATAATCTCTAACTGGAACATACTCAAATTAGGAAACTCACAATTCACAATTGGAGTAACACTCTCAATTGTTTACACTCTTAATTCAACTATGTATCTCACCTCACTATATATATATATATATATATATAT
>JAVDBV010009420.1:0-11535 GCA_032619315.1 Piper longum
ATATATATATATATATATATATATATATATATATATATATATATATATATAATAAAAATAAATACGATAAATTTTATAATTGACAAAAATAAGAATTTTTTATTTGAAAGAAAAAGTTGGAAGTCTCTAAAATTTTGTAAATTCAAGAAATATTAAAAAAGTGAGATTCATCAAACAAAAGAATGTCTTTAATATATTAAAGAATTATATTAGATGGACAATTACATAAAAGATAAGATAGATAAATAAAATCAAATTATACTGGAGAGATAAATATAAATTACAATAATTCAAGCTAATTTGAACTCAAACAGACAAACTAATAAGTTTGGCTCAAACTCAAAAATATAGAAGCCGACTTTGAGCAAGTAATGCTCATTCTGTTTCGCCCGTGAACCACTTTGGTAAAAATACTAATACGCTGAACTCCAACTTGAAGATACATAAACCAAAATTAGTCTTAAACCGCCAGAAATCCTCCCCGTCCAGGTTTAGCATAAATAGGCACATACTCTTGTAACTTTCCAACCTAACAAAACCTTGGACGAGATCCATCTCCCATCCAAAATCCAATCTCGCCCACAAGATCTCAAATCAACGACGGCATGAATCCAAGCACCCGAGATACTGCTGACACCCACCAAGTCAAGATCCTCGGCAAAGTTGCGAGGGGAACGCCGGCCGCCCTTATAACCCAGCTGTGCTCACCCACTTTCAGTTCCTAGAGCCGCACCCATAATTCATGGCGTCCTCGTCTGTATAAACGCAAACACCCCCAACCCTCCTCCTTCCCCCATTACACTGCTAACTTCTTCTCTTCCTCCTCTTCTTGGGCCTGGTAGAGATGGCGAGGGAGGAGTCAGAGAAGGACCATGAAGAGAGGGAGGCCAGCATGGAGGAGATCTTTGAGTCCAAGCCTGTACCGTCATGGGCGAAGCAGCTGACCGTCCGGGCCTTTGTAGTGAGCTTTGTGTTAGGGTTGTTCTTTAGCTTCATCGTGATGAAGCTCAATCTCACCACCGGTATCATACCGTCGTTGAACGTCGCCGCAGGCCTGCTGGGCTTCTTCTTCGTCAAGATCTGGACCACCCTCTTGGAAAAGTCCGGACTTCTCAGGCAGCCCTTCACCCGCCAAGAGAACACTGTCATCCAGACCTGCGTCGTGGCCTGCTCTGGACTTAGTTTCAGCGGTATGGATTGGATTAATAATGGGCTCTTCTTCTCTTCCAAAGTTTTGATCTTTCTGTTCTTCCTCAATGTTGGCTTTGTTTCTGTCTTCGTTGGATTCATGATCTTCTACATGGTGCTCGTTAAGTTTTTTTTTCACAATTGCTTATGTTGATAACCTGGTTTTTAGGATCTGTTTACGCCTTTTGGTGGATGCAAGGGAAAAAAAGTATTCGGATCTTATCTTCTTATCTGTTAGAATTCAATTTCCTACCTATCAAAATTTGCTTTTTTTGTTCATCATATTTTCCTCGTGTTCTGTGTAGCATGCATAAAGAGATTCATTCCATATATGCAAATTATGCAATGCTTCCATCACTAGTTTTGACCCATTGTAATTTAACATTTTAGCTTCTTCCAGTTTGGAGCAGTGTTTTTCAAGTAGCGTTGTCTCCTATTAACCCTTTTCTTCTTTTTTTTGGTGGCTAATAACCAATTGGTCATCATGATTAAGAACGGCTAATTGCGGCTATGGTTTTCTTAGTAAGCGTTCAAAGGTAGGGCACCATAATCGGATTGGCTCCCTACCATCAATTAGTGGTTGATTCGATCTTATCAAGATGCTCCCAACTGCGTGTCTTTGAATGGGTCAGTGCAGTCTGCGTGTGTCCATTAAATAAATAAATATTACATGTTGAAGTGTAACTGTAGTTTGAAGCTTCAGTCTATATCGCGCGGTATTGCGTGAAGTTGTTTGGCGTGCACGGAGCTATGCGCTTCTTCTCAACGAACCGGCCTTCTTGTTCGCTGAGCCGCTCTTTCTTCCCCGCCCCACTTCTCCAAACAAAATTGATTTAATATGTAGAACGATTAGAAATTTATTTAAGAATTCATAAAAATTAAGAATCGGTTACAGCGTACTAACCAATTAAAATGCATGGATTATGAATTTGATTTGATGATCTACAGGCGGATTTGGGAGCTACATACTTGGTATGAGCGAAAAGATTGCAAAACAAAGTGAGGGCGCTTTCACTGCTAATAACGTGAAAGACCCACACATAGGATGGCTCATTGGGTTCATGTTTGCAGTCAGTTTTGTTGGCCTCTTCTCCATTGTCGCCCTTAGAAAGGTACATGACTGTTTTTCTAATCTACCATTATGCTCATAAATATATAATAGCATACCTTGTGTTATACGCTTTGCCGAACTTGTATGTTGAAACCTGTTATTATGTTATTTGGGTACAGATTATGATCCTCAAATACAGGCTAACTTATCCTAGTGGAACTGCTACGGCTCTCCTCATCAACAGCTTCCACACGCCTGCTGGTGCCAAACTTGCAAAGTGTGTATTTTTTAAAGCTCCATGAACATGTTATTGATTTTATGTACTGTCCTGAAGTTCAACTGATAATTGGTGTTGGTGGAACGAACATAGGAAGCAAGTGAAAATTCTATTCAACACATTTAGTGGAAGCTTCATCTGGGCATTCTTCCAATGGTTCTTCACTGGTGGTGAGAACTGCGGCTTCAACAGCTTCCCAACCTTCGGCCTCCAAGCCTACGCTAACAGGTAAAAAATCGCAACTCTCACCAAATCTCAAAATCTTAGTTATAAATATATTATGTATCCTCTTCAATGTCAGAAGAATTTAGATCTTTGTATTATTTTTTATTTAATTTGTAATCGATTTGTTAATTTAAAATTTTTTAATAAAATTTAAATTTGGATTATGATATTTAAAATTTTGCTCTTGGTGCATGAATATGCATGAATCTTCTCTGCTTTGAGTGCAGGTTCTACTTCGATTTCTCTGCAACATACGTTGGAGTGGGGATGATCTGCCCATATATCATCAACATCTCCCTCCTCCTCGGCGCAGTCCTCTCATGGGGGATCATGTGGCCGCTCATCGAGAAGAAGAAAGGCGACTGGTACAGCGCAAAGCTCCCCCATTCCAGCCTCCATGGCCTCCAAGGTTACAGGGTATGCCATGGCTACTCTGTTCTATTGTTCTATTCTATCTCTTCTCTATGTAGCAGTATTGACGCTAAGAGCTTTTTATATATTATCAGATATTCATATCGATCGCCTTCATCTTAGGCGACGGCCTGTACCACTTCACGGCGGTGGTGGTGAAGTCGGTGCTGGACATCAGCCGGAGGTCGGCGACGAGGAGGGAGGTGACGCCGTTTGCCGGTCGGGACTCGCCGGACGGGAAGCCGCTGAGCTACGACGACCAGAAACGGGCGGAGGTGTTCCTCAAGGGCCAGATACCCAACTGGATGGCCGGCGCCGGCTATGTCGCCCTGGCCGCCGTCTCCATCGTCGCCATTCCCTTCATCTTCCCCCAGCTTAAGTGGTACCATGTCCTCCTCACCTACCTCGTCGCCCCCGTCCTCGCCTTCTGCAACTCCTACGGCTGCGGCCTCACCGACTGGTCCCTCGCGTCCAGCTACGGCAAGCTCGCCATCTTCATCTTCGGCGCGTGGGTCGGCGGGTCTAACGGCGGCGTCATGGCCGGCCTCGCTGCTTGCGGAGTTATGATGGGCATCGTCTCCACCGCCTCCGACCTCATGCAGGACTTCAAGACTGGCTACCTCACCCTCGCCTCCCCGCGCTCCATGTTCGTCAGCCAGGTGATCGGCACCGCCATGGGCTGCGTCATCGCCCCCAGCGTGTTCTGGGTCTTCTACCGAGCCTTCCCGCTCGGGGAGGACGGCAGCGCCTACCCGGCGCCATATGCCTTCGTCTACCGCGGCATCGCCCTCCTCGGCGTGGAGGGCTTTTCCTCCTTACCCAAGCATTGCCTCTCCCTCTGCCTCGGCTTCTTCCTCCTCTCCATCGCCATGAACCTGACCAGGGACCTGCTCAAGTGGCGCGGCGTCAAGTGGTACAAGGTCGTGCCCAGCGCCATGGCCATGGCCATCCCGTTCTACCTTGGCTCCTACTTCGCCATCGACATGTGCTTGGGCAGCCTCATCTTGTTCGTCTGGCAGAGGACGAACAAGAAGCACGCCGACGCATTCGCGCCGGCGGTGGCCTCCGGGATGATTTGCGGTGATGGGATTTGGTCTCTGCCGGCGTCCATTCTTGCTTTGTTCAAGCTCCAACCGCCTCTTTGCATGAAGTTCCTGTCCCGATCAAATAACAAGAGAGTGGAAGCCTTCCTTAACCGTGCTTGATCAATTAATCCATCAGAGATGATTCAGAAGAACAAGGTAGCTTGTGATAAGATTGTGTTATTTTTTTCTCTTAATATTGTTGCTTTTTAATTATAAGGTAGTATTTATGTATATAGGATCTCATCTTCAGGTTGTAACTCATGTTTGCAAAGTTTCGGATTAATTAAGATATTGAAGACAAAACAACAGATGGTAATTAAAGATACCCCCCCCCCCCCCAAAGTGGTGATGTGGCAAGTAAAATGGAAAACGTCATATTTGGCCGACTTTAAATCTTGTATCAACAATTGACAGGACTTGAGCTTGCTTGCAAAACAAAACAAATAAGAAACCATTCAAAAAGCTCTCCGCATGTCAAAATGAATTAGTTGAGAGTCTTGGGGGCTAAAAGTTTTGAATCTGATTTTCTTCTTGAGCCCTTTACTGGCCGCATATAGAAAAGAAAGCCCCCAACACGGTGATTTGATTGTAGGCTTGGACATATGCAACATTAAGCTGTACTAATTGTGTTTAAATTTTTATACTTGGTTCTTTTTAAGAATATTTTCTATCTGTTTTAATTTTTTAAAAGGCAATATTCATTGATTTAAATCTACAAGATAATATATAAGCGATGTAATTGCTTTGTATTTAATGTTCTTGTTAATGCCATTTCCCTTAAATTTAAGGTTAAATGTTATAGTGTATGTTCTCAATCTCAAGCTAATATTCCTATATATATTTTGAATCTGTAATCGATCCAGACTTCATATTACAATTTTTTTCTCTTACTGATTTGCAGTGGGAGTTCATCTACGTGTGCATTTTACTCAATTACAAGCCTTTATCATTTTATTGGGGTGAAAGTACTTACTTTGGTATAATAGTTGAGGAAAGATTTCTTGAGTGCACCCCCCCCCCCCCACCCCCTCCCTCCCCCCGGTCGGATCCATCTGTGCCTTTTGAATTTTTTTCCTTTTTCAAATTTTTACGGGTCATTCATCTAATTGTTCTTGTAATAAGATGGCCAAGTGTAAGATGGGCTCGGGAATTACTAGCTGAAAACTATCCACACATCTTGCTTATATGTATTTTTCCATATTCCAAAGCCTAATAAAGCGTAATGATTTAATTTAGACCTTATACTAATTAAATTATTATAATAATACTATTATGGTTTTTTGTAAATACTCAACTGGAAAATAAATATTATAATTGCGCCTTTTCTAATGTGCTTTTAACAATTCCTAGTGTTTAGGAAACCATCTGAATTGATTTTGTTCGCATTATTTTTTAGCTCGACTTCTTGGAGAGGACGTGGAGATCTGTGCGTTAGTCAGATCTAGAGGCCGGTGGCTAAAAATTTAGATGTCAAACTTACATTTACACGCCATTCTTAATGCATTCTCGAGTTTCTTCAAATAATTGATGAAAAATTGGACAAATGAAACGTTGAAGGGTTAGTTTTATGTTTTTTCCAAACATGGCAATGGTCTATATATGCAATTCTTAAATGGACGTAATACCTTAGCTTAGATATGTACAGTATGACGATGAGATTAGTTGAGTACATTAATATGCAAATTAATAAGCAAGTGACAGTAGTATATCCCAATGAAAGAGTAAATGAATAAAAGTCGAGTAGCTATCGCTCCATTAAAAATCCATTGATCAACTAACTTGATATTTCGGTTGACTAACAAATTCCCAGGGTCAAATTGTTTATTACGAGCAACTTTTGTCAAGGACAGCGGCCCCGTCATGATTGGAAGAGGAGCTCTGCAACCTATCCACGATGGTGATAGCCGCTTCTGGTCAGGGTCCGGGGTTTTCTATACCTAGGGGTGTCCGCGGATCACCGAATGATCGATTTTTACATGTAATGAAACTTGTTATGACCAAACAAAATCAAAATAAATAGTGGCATTGCTTTGTCTAACTGTAGGATCGACTGAGTGATGATAAAATTATAAATTGATGATATTAGTAATATTTTTACAATATATTATTAAATTACTATAAAAAATTATAAAATCTGAGGCATATTAACCTTATACATTGAACTTGTTTGTAATAATAAAATATTTATTTATTTAAATATATTTGAAAAGTAGGGATTTCAATTTTTACGTTGATTGGCGCAAGAGAAAGTAAGAAAAAAATAAATGAGATAATGATCGAATAAAATATGTGAGAAAAATGTATTTTTTATGATGGAACAATTGAAATTAAAATAAAATTTTAACGTATTCAAATTCTAAACAAGTCTAATTTTTATTGACTCAGACCCAAAAATTTTGATAGTAGATAACCGATTTTTTTGTAGTGACCCATTCCTATCGATATATAGTGCCGGTGAAATGCGTAAAAATTATTTGTGGGTGACAATCACTCTATATAAATTAATAACTCATTAGTCAATCAAATTACTAGTTGGCTGGTGGAGTTTTAGGTAAAGATGACCGTTAATTTTGAAGAGTAATGTCCAATGTCGCCATGAAGTGGGCCAAGTGGGGTGCATCTACTGCCCGATCTAGCATGAACCCCACATTTATACATACTTTTGTTGGTCTGGTTTCATGTAAAAATTTTGATATTTACAAACCTAAAGAATCGAATTTTTTTTGGGTTTATTTTACATCAGTTGTAGATGTTGTTAGTGACTTATGTACAGGCTTTTGGAAAAACATTATTCCTTTAGCTAACTATTAAATTAAGAAAAATCTATGATACCTATTACAAATTTCTTTTAGTTGTTTAAAGTCTCTTTTAGTGCCCCGAAGAATTTAATAATAATTTAAGAGTTTGGGTGGGGGTCGAAAGGGTTCAACAGTGATATTGCCTATATCGATTGTGAATGTCTCTTTTGCGGGTTCTACCTGATAATTTAAGGGAAGTTTTCTAGGTGATGAAAAGTAGGTACCAATTATGTGTTAGATTGTCAGACAATAATTATTTCGGGGTATGTCTAATGTGTGAAGGGGAGTTATTGGATTAATCTTATATTAATCGTGAATATTATTAATAATTTATATATAGGCTAATGAGAATCCTTATTTTTTAACCTATCTTTTAGATTAAAAAAAACTTGTGACACCTATTACAAATTTCTTTTAATTATTTAAAATTTCCTTTGAAGCTAACGGACCAAATTGTCCAACAATGGTTTAAGAATGTGGGTATGAGCCAAAAGGGCCAACATATTTAACGTCCTCATGCCTACAAGGGTAGAATCTAAGCTCTTGCAGGAAATTAGACTTGTTGGTAACACTAAGTGCCGGAATTAACACATTTTTAATGGAAATCATAATGTAGTTAGTTTTTCTTATAATAGTTAAGTGAAGGTACGATTAAGAAATGTGAAAAGACAGAAATTGTCAACTTGAAGACACCTCATGTTCAAGTGTTCGGCCAATCGAAGGAAAATACATTTCGGCAAACCATGAGACGCCTCCATCGGTGGACCCACACACTATTACATTGCACGTGTTCAATAGAACTCTGACAGCGTGCCCCATCTCAATACTCAATACCTCTTCCTGGTTCCGTTCCCACCCTGTCTGTCAATGGAAGGGATGTTTGGCCAATAAAAAAAAAGTCACTTATTTTAAAAAAAAGTGCCACTTAAAAAATTAAATATGAATTAGTTATTTAATTATCGTTTGAATTTTTAAGTGTAAATTGTATTTAAGACTCATTGGAAATAGGAAGAGTGATCAAAGCATCATTTAACGTGAGAAAAGTATGACGAATCAAATGATTAAATAAAATAAAAATAAATGTGAAATTCAGATATTTGAATTTTAAAATATTTACCCATCAATAACTTTTGAATCAAACTGATGTAAAGTGATTTAACAACTTAGCTACTTTGGTTTTCAAGTTATATTAATGACTCAAAATAATATCGTCGCCCACAATGCTGATCATTTTATTGTCCCCTTATTCTTTTTTTTTTGGGGTATCTATATATCCATATTTTAGTATAATTTTGTATTTATATAGACATAAAATAGTCGATGGCTGTTCTTAATTAAAATTTTACATAATGTATACATATCTATACATAAATATGTAATTTAAATTCAATTCAAATTCAGATCAGATAAAACCAAAAAAAAAAAAACACAATACATACAGAAAAATTCGGCCCAATAAAAATAAAAAATAATATGAGTCGAGTTCCTCCTAATTACTCAGAATGGAAAATAATAATTGTTTTTTCAGAGCAATTTCTGAGAAAAATCATTATTTTTTATTTTAGAAAAAGTAAGATTTAAAAGTAAATCAGGAGGGTGGTTTTTCTCCCGCTCCTGACTTTAACCGTAAATTTTTTGGGGGACAAAAAGCCCCGTAAATCCCGGAAAGTACAACATAATCCACTTTATTTAACCGAATGTTATATATTTCTATATATTTTGTTCTTCAAATATTCTGAAAAACAATCGTAACGAACTGAAACCACGCCGACGAATTCGGAGCCACCGACACGGCGGATCAGGCGGCGATGGAAAGAGGATATGGGCGGCGCCGCGGCGGCCGGGCCGATTCTGGGTCGTCTCCTACGGCGAGATTCATCGAGCACCCGGTGTCTAAGCTCGACACGCTCGCCGGCGTCGCCATCAAGTACGGCGTCGAGGTGCGGATTTGGCGGTAGTGGCTGTTTTTTTTTTTTTTTTTTTTTTTTTTTTTGCTTTTCTGAGTTGTTTCGATTGCTGATGTGGTTGTCTGATGGTTGTTGTTGGTGGTGGTGTGGGTGGTACCGTGATAGGTGGCGGACGTCAAGCGGATGAACGGGTTGGTGACGGACCTGCAGATGTTTGCGTTTGAGAAGCTGCTGATTCCCCGGGGGGGACGGCACCCGCCGTCGAATGGGGAGTCTAGCCCTAGGTATTGAGGCTTCGATTTGAGTTGGTAGGGTGCAAATTGTGGATATGTTCTCTCTGCTTTTTTTTGTTTGAAATTGGTGGATTTTGATTTGAGTGAGTGTGAATTTCTGTATGTTACTGTCTTTGATAAGTTGTGTGGATTACTATTAGCATTTTCTGTGGGTATGCTGCAAATTGTAGGCTTTGATTATATAGTAATCTTTTTTTTTTCTTTAATTTGAAAATGGTGGATTTTGATTGGAGGAAATGTGAATTTGTGTGTTTTGTTGTGCTAGTTTATGGTAGTTTGATTTTTTGGATCATGCTGTGAAAGCTTGATTTGCATGCTTATATGTATGCAAGTGGGAAGAGAAAAAGAAGAGCTTTTAGTTTATAAAATTCCAATTTCAATATAGACTTTTCTATGTCGACCACTATAACATGAAACCTACTTTTCGTCTAATTGGGTATACATGAATCATTTTTATTTGCATTTGATATCTTAATTGGCTCGAGTTTAGACTTTGGTCCAATAGATGTGGAAGTTTTTTATTTTTAGAGTGAATTGGATTGGTGTTGATGTGTATAAGACGGTGTTGGAGGAAGTCTATGTTATTGCAATTTAGGTTCTGAGAGGATTTTCTTGTGTCGTGTTTAGGGGAAATGGTGATGGGATTAATCAGGGTGGCCAGTCTGATCTTGATGTCTTGGAAGAATTTTTGCCACTTAAATCCAAAACAACACGGCGGAGATCATCTTCATCCACGATTTGTAAATTGGATAATGAAACGGAAGGCATAGAAATGTCTCTCTACAGAGCAGGGATTGCTCCAAATTTTGATTGGGATAACTCGCCTAAATTATCTCAAGTATCAGAACCACTCCCATTTGGGAAGAGGAAATCAAAAAGCTTCATTAATGGCTTGTTAACTGAAAACAGTGACCTGATTGAGCAATTGCTTTTACCAGAGAGCAGAAATGATAGTGCGATTGGCTATGGCAATGTCAGTGTTGGAAGGCTTCATAAAGCTGATGTTGAACCTGCTTCTCCTCCTCCTGAATTGATTTTGAAGGAGGATAATTCTAACGGCGGATTCTCTGTAAGAGCAGGGACAAATCTGGCTTTAAGGCCAAAATCTGCTACTCGTTCTACTTCATCAATAGATGTGGATTCACCAGTTGATGCAAATATGATGCTGTCAAATCCAAACTCTGTCCTGATGGGAGTTCTTAGTTCTTTTACAGATGGACTTGCTGCAGTAAGAAAATCATCCCCCACTTTAAGTTTGTTCTCTACTGATATCTTGTCATCTATTTGGCCAGCATCTAAGTGGACCTTGCAGCCTGATTTACAGTCAGTTACTGCTGCCGCCATCACAAAACCAATCTTGGATGGCTTGCCGAATCCAATAACTGGCAGGAGGAGCAAAGCAGCTCTTGACTAGTATGCACAGTAAGGATCTTTGTGTTGCTTGTATCTGATTTTTTTTAAGAAACAAATTCTGGAATTCTGCCCATTGGGGGTGGAAACTTCAACTGAAGCCTCCATGGATTCATGTTATACACGAAGTATTTGTTGAACAAAGAAGGAATGAATAAGTCGTCATAGGTTACGTTGGGACGGCAGAAAACTGATGGAGTTAAGGCTGTGAAGAACATGGCCTCATTTCGGCAATCAGATGGAACTAGAGCTAAGAAGTTTATCTGTATGAGTAAGCTTTTGCCTATTTGATTTTATTTTATACTTAATTGTAACTATATTGAATAAATTCAAATGCATATAGTTCATTCAGTCTTTACTATGAATAAATTATGCAAATAGCAGTTGGTTGCCTAGTTGAAATCATTGACCACTTTGCGTACATTCCGGTCTCTGCCCAACAATGTTTGCTCCTACAAATTTACTTTCATCATATTGTTGAAAATGGCTGTTTTGTATTATTTTCTTCTCAGGTGATTGATTGGCCCTCTCTCTTTCTTTCTTCTATTTCTAGACTATGAAATATTTTCTGTGCTTAAATTGTTTGAGTTTACATTATAGTTACAATAGAAAGCAACCAAAAGAACAGGTAGAATGCCTATTCTTCTTTCAGCTTTATCAGATGCTTAAATAATAAACGAATCATGCTATATTTGCAAAAGTTCTTATTCAAATTGAACAGAATCCTCCACCCCTCAACACACGGGGGGGGGGGGGGGGGGGGGGGGGGGGGGGGGGGGGGGGGGGGGGGGGGGGGGGGGGGGGGGGGGGGGGGGGGGGGGGGGGGGGGGGGGGGGGGGGGGGGGGGGGGGGGGGGGGGGGGGGGGGGGGGGGGGGGGGGGGGGGGGGGG
>JAVDBV010009427.1:0-25484 GCA_032619315.1 Piper longum
GACGACGGTGGGTGAGAAAATCCGGCCGGCTGGGGCAGCGATTGGGTTGCAATCTGGTCGGGAAAGGTCCTTCATGGGTTGATTGTTCCTGGACGACCATGAATATATAACATTTTGAGTAATTATATAAAACTAAAATTTTGATGAAACACTTGCAACTTTGACACACGATCCTAATTTAAATGAAACTTATAAGAAATCTTCCTTTTGTGAGCCAAATGTGCTCACAAACTATCATTATCTGTCTTATTTACCATCAACATAATTCTTATTTATACAAAAAATATGTGTAAAATTTAATAAGTCACTATATTAAATTTTATAGGAAAGAACGAAATCATTCAAAATTATATCATTTCTGTGTTAACGAAAAGTTAATAAAATTGACTATTAAATTAATACGAATAGGTTCCAATCCCAATAAATTTAATAAATCAAACTTATTTAAAACCTTTGTACCGCTACTCTGAAGGTTATAATTGACAATTAATGATATTGATTTTTAAGAATTAATTAATATAAATATTATTTGTGGTCCGTTCTAACATTTTTGAAACCCTAAACAAAATAACCTAATTATTTTTTTTTCGGGCTTTTACAACGGTCGAATTGACCGGTTGATGATTATAAAACCCAAACTCTAGTCACGTGTTTTAAATTGGCAGTTTCTTATTATGTATGTTGGTGAGTTTCCTTGGCATTTACTGGCGTAGGCGGGTGGATCAAATGGCTTGTTTGGGAGACTTGAATAAAACATCCTTTAGTTGAATGCTGGTATGTTTATGTTATGTGCACAACGTGTATTTTTATTGTAATATCCTTTAACTTAATCCCACATCTAATATCTAATGGGGTAAGATTTTGTTTATAAGTCAGAATAGATTATAAATCTTTAACTTAGTTAACCATTGTTAAAAATATGACTTAGTTTATTAGTTTACAATTTGATTAGGGTCATTACAAATGGCATTATAGCCTTCTGGTTTCGTATTAGATAGTAGGCTGGACTAAGGACGTTGACTATGCTACGGTCACGGGCTAAAGAAGGTTGTAAGCTAGGGCTAGCAACAAGTAAAGTATAAGAATTTTGGGGACGAAATTTCTTATGGTGGGAGAATTGTGAGATCCCTTAACTTAGTCGAATATTTAATACCTAGAGGGTTAAGATCTTGTTTATAAGTGAAAATAGATTATATTAGTTAACCACTTTTGAAGATGTGACTTAGCCTATTAGTCTACTCTTGTTTTCTTGAACTAACTCCTTTTTGGTGTGGTTTTCTTCCGTTCAGTGATTTAGCCGTTGTTGTGATGGGTACCAGCATAGATCTACCCATTCCACCTGAGCTTTTGTGCTGAAGGTACAGACATGGGATTGGCAATCCCCATCACCACCGCGTGAGACTATCATGGACACATAGGCTGAGCTCATTAAGATGCTCACAGAGGTGCAAACCTGAGTGCATGAGGCGCAACAGACCATGCGCAATGAGCAGAGGAGAGTGGTGGGTGAGCAGCAGCAGACTAGGTAGGATATGAGCAGGATGCTTGAAACTATTCATGAGATGGTGGTGACAGTGAGTAGGCAAGGGAAGAGACCAGCTGAAGGAGAGAGTACTCTTGAGACAGTTAGAGTTCCACCTCCACCACCTGTAGTTCGAGCACTGCATGTTCAAGTTGTATTGTCAACAGTAGGGCAGTATGTGATACGACTACATGGATTGTCCAGTCTAGCTCAGATGCAGGGAGGCACAACCAGTGTCCAGGCAAAGGGACGTTGACCGTTTTCATGAAAAACGGTCGACAACTGTTCTATGGCAGCACTGACTGGAGGTAGCACTTGTGTGATTTGATATAGTTCTTTAGCACATGGGCTGTCCACCGAGCTGTGGGAGAGGTTAGCCAGTGGAGCTATGCATAGGATGGTAAAAATATGGTGCAAATCTGCATATCTTCAGAGCAGGCAATTGGAGAGGGTCAAATTCAGTGCTTTCTATAGTACACCCTTCTAATCCCTACCATCACAGTGCACCCCGACCTTACAAGGAGCTTCCAGTGTGTTCCCAATGCAAGAGGAGACACCCAGAAGTTTGCTGCAGTGAGACTGGGCAGTGCTTTGCCTATGACAAGACAAGGGTCCATACTGTCACATTCCTCAAGAGGCCACAGGGACAGCAGCAGTAGCAGTGGCCCCTGCATATAGAAGCAAAAGCAGAGGCGCCAGTATCAGTAGCAGCAGCAGTGTGGGCTACTTGCGGTGCAGCACTGACCGCTTCTACTTGCCCCTTCAGCCAGCAGTCTCAGGGCCAGCAGCTTAGTGGTGATCAGCAGTCGTAGCCACCGCAGAACAGTCAAGCTCAATCATGTTTGATATACCACTTGCCAGTGAGTTTGCATATGTTTTTTTAGAGGAGGTTCCCTGAATAATAATAACGTAAATAAGTCTAGCGTTTCTAACTTAACAAATGGGAAAATATATCATATAACAATATATGAAATATCTATCTCACAGTCTCGGACTGTTTCCCATGACCACATTCATAACTCAAATAAAATAAAAAAGAAGCCGCTTATTATCTATGCAACACTTGAGTTGGTTGAAAAACCACCCTGTCTCTTAGTCTTTAATTCCAGCTGCTAACCTGCAGAGGCAATTCCGCATTAGTGATTAAAATACTAAGCTATATTATTAAATAAAATAAGTCCATAAATTCCCTATCATTATATATATTATTAGCTATTGGGTCCATTCCAACATGTCCATTTATTGGCTGATGTTCAGTCCACCATATCCATTAGTTGGATGGCGAGTCCAACCCCCCATGTCCATCTATTAGCTGATGGGTCAGTCCATCATATTCATTACCAGTTGGCGAGTCCAATCCGCTATATCCGTTATAGGCTGGTGAGTCCAATCCACATGTCCGTAATTGGCTGGCGAGTCCAATCCGCCATGTCAAATTAATTGGCTAATGAGTCAGTCCATCATGTCAATTAGTTGGCTAGTGAGTCCAATCCGCCATGTCCAGCTATTGGCAGATGGGTCAGTCCATCATGTCCATTACCGGCGGCAAGTCCAATCCGTCATATCCGTTATCGGCTGGTGAGTCCAATCTACCATATCTGTAATTGGCTGGCGAGTACAATCCGCCATGTCCGTTATCAGATTATGAAGGGCGCAACCCGTGTCTAATTGAGTCAATTCCTTAACCCCGGTTGCACTTGGTGCATGGTGGTCGAATCTGGGCTCAGGCTGACCAGGCTGTCCACAAGGGAAAATATAATATTTTAAATAATTATACAGACCTAGTTAGCTTGTACATAATCTCGCTACTATAATCAACGATCCTAATAAAAAACGGTCAAGAAACAGGCGAATACGAGCTAAACCAACCCGAACCAAGTTGAATGAGACCAACTCAAATGGTTTAAACCAACCAGGCTGGAAAATGGGTTGGGTTGGCTGGGCGACCTGAACTGAACATGGTCTGGTGGCTGGCGGAATCGGACTAGCCAGGTGGACGCGGACGTGATAGGCGGATAAAAAACGGGCAGACAGACCCGAAACCGGTAGCGTGTAAACGGGTCGGGCAAAGCGCCACCACTTCTCGTCGCTGAAAAGCGTCAATGGCAGCGTGGCTGGTGGCGCCGTCAGTTGCGATCGAAAGAGAACGTAACGGCGGAGGTGTTGGGGTGACAACTGGCAGAATCTGGCCACGGCCTGGCCGGAAATCGGTCGAAACCGTGAGTTGCCACCATCGTCACTGGCGGCGTCGCCGGCGATGACGGCCACAACGACAGTCATGGGTGGTCTCAAAATGTAGATATATATGAGTATAAGCCATTGGGGAGGTCGAACCGGTCACTGGTGGCTCGCCGGCGCCAGAAACTGGCCCAAACAGTGGCTGCGGCGACGTAATCCGGCTCCAAAAACTTTGCCGTACGCGGCGACTGCGGTGGTGCCGGTTGTCGTGGGAGTTACGACTAGAAAGCTGGTCACACGGTGGTAATGGGGGTACCGGTGTGGTGGCCGGGGACGAGCAAGAGACTCGCTAGTGGTGAGTCGAAGTGGCAGCATCATTAACACAACAAATTATTGATGACGCGAGCAAGGAAGAAGATACCCAAGTGAAGAAGCCGGCTCCGGAAGAGGAAAAAAAAATGATAATGACGCCCCCTCTCTATTTATATTAAAAAAATGACGGCTAGGGTTTTCTGAAAATACCCCAACACCGGTATTTCGTTTAACCTGATAAAGATTAAAATATAATATTTAACCGGTAGAATTAACCGGGTAGCTGTTAAATAATTTAAATGGAAATATTAATTTTCCAACGTTCGATCCTACTGTATCGATTATTATTATTATTAGAAAATGGGTTGGGTTGGCTGGGCGACCTGAACTGAACATGGTCTGGCGGCTGGCGGAATTGGACTAGCCAGGTGGACGCGGACGTGACATGCGGATAAAAAACGGGCAGACAGACCCGGAACCGATAGCGGGTAAATGGGTCGGGCAAAGCGCCACCACTTTTCGTCGCCGAAAAGCGTCAATGGCAGCGTGGCTGGTGGCGTTGTCGGTCGCGATCGAAAGAGAACATGATGGCGGAGGTGTTGGGGTGACCAACGGCAGAATCCGGCCACGGCCTGGCCGGAAATCGGTCGAAACCGTGAGTTGTCAACATCGTCGGTGGCGGCGTCGCCGGCGATGACGGCCACAGTGACAGTCATGGGTGGTCTAAAAATGTAGATATAGATGAGTATAAGCCATTGGGGTGGTCGAACCGGTCGGTGGTGGCTCGCCGGCGCCAGAAAATGGCCCAAACAGTGGCTGCGGCGACGTAATCCGGCTCCAAAAACTGTGCCGTACGCGGCGACTGCGGTGGTTCCGGTCATCGTGGGAGTTACGACTGGAAAGCTGGTCACGCGGTGGTAATGGGGGTACTTGTGTGGTGGCCGGGGACGAGCAAGAGACTCGCTAGTGGTGAGTCGAAGTGGCAGCATCATTAACACAACAAATTATTGATGACGCGAGCAAGGAAGAAGATACCCAAGTGAAGAAGCCGGCTCCGGAAGAGGAAAAAAAAATGATAATGACGCCCCCTCTCTTTTTATATAAAAAAAATGACGGCTAGGGTTTCTGAAAATACCCCAACACCGGTATTTCGTTTAACCAGATAAAGATTAAAATATAATATTTAAAATGTAGAATTAACCGGGTAGCTATTAAATAATTTAAATGGAAATATTAATTTTCCAACGTTCGATCCTACTGTATCGATTATTATTATTATTACTTTTTTCCCCCGGCCTTCACAATACATGATGAGATTCATCAAATTAGTCCAACGTCTAATACATGATACTCATCTCGTATATATTTCTTTAGCATTGACACATGAAAAATATTGTGTACGCCATCGAGGCTTGGTGGTAATGCTAATCTATATTCACAATTTCCGACTCGATCTAGGATTGGAAATGGTGAATATTGGCTTCAACTTCCCTCATGTTCTAAATCTGATCACTCCCTTACTATGAGATGTCTTTAGGTACACAAACTGCCCAACTTGGAACTCTAAGTCCCTCCTTTGAGTATCAGCATAACTTTTCTGTCGATTCTGAGCTGCCTTAAGCCTTTGCTAAATGAGTTGTACTTTTTAAGCTGCTTCTCTCACCATCTCTAGCCTCACTATAACTGTAAAACCCGTGATTCGAGTCATGGTTTTATAGTCGTTAGCCGATCGGTTCAGCCGTCGGTTCGAGTTGAGGGTATTTCAGAACACGTGTACTGAACCGATGCCGGTCACGTGTATGAGCTGTGAGGGTAATGTGTAGCAAGGATGTGATGATAATGAGATGAATGAGTAGAGAATGAGTTATCAGAATGCATGAGAGCATACAGTCGATGATTTTAGATTTCTTTATTTTTTGACCGTCGAAATAGTTTTAGGCTGTTCGCCGCGTTAGGATGCGTTATGGGGTAATTTGGGTGGGTTATTAATTATAGAGCATGCCATTTGGATGCTATGTGTTTTATTTTATTTTATAGGATTTTTCCCGATTTGTTTAGATTTTTTTTAGGATTTATTACACGTTTGTTATTATTTTTGACTCGAGACGGACTCGAGTCAAGTTTTATTTATTAAATTGCCACCAACCGTGTTTTTCTTTCCCTCCCGACATTTTCCCCCTTTTCCAAACCCTACCCAGCCGCCCCCATGCACCGCCGCCGTCGCCCAGTGCCGCCCGGCCGCCGACCGACGCCGCCCAACCCTAGCGAAGCGTCGCCGAGCCGCCCCAACCGGCCCCGACCACCGTCCGGCCGCCGCGGCGGAGGATTGCCACGGCTAGCACGGAGACTGCGTCATGGTCGCGTCACCGATTCTAGCGCCGCCGACTATCGCCGTCACCACCCAGTGGTCGCCTCGGCACCACCGACCACCCAGCGACCTTCCCCGACCAGAGCGCCGCCCGTCGCCACGCTGGCCGGCCGGATCTAGCCACCCACCACCGATGCACTGTATTTCCCATTTTTCGGCGAGCTGCCACCTCCGTTAGCCGCATTGACACCACATACACGTCGGGCTCACCGAGACGGTTCCGATGGTACCCTATACGGCCCCGATCCGACCAGTAGACGCCAACGGCGATTCTCGCCGGAAAAACGTCGTAAAGTCGTCGGAAAATCGCCGGAAACCGCCAGAAAAATCGGAATTTTTGGAATTCTCTCGAATTCACCGGATCTTCTGTGATGTTCGCCCGGTCAAACCAGATCGAGCTTCGGACGCCGTCGAGCGCCGAATTCGAGGTTCGAGACGCACGTACGACGGAAATCGTAGCCGTCGCCGATTACTGACGACGCGAGGTATAACTACCTCTAAGTTTATTATTTATGATTGATGATTATTAGAAAGCATGATAGGATTGATTAAGTAATGTTGAAGTAATTAAACACTAATTAAACCCTAATGAGTGATAAGTTATATGATGTGATTAAGTATGAGATGAACAACCAAGTGATCTAATGAGGTAGATCGAGGATGAGCATGATAAGCGGCTAGGATGTAATTTAGAAAAATATAATAAAATTGGCATGAATATGTGAAGTTAGAAATATTATATTAATGATTATTGAATTGCTTGGTTGATGAGGATTTGCATTTTTTTGTGTTGATCATGTCGGCTTGATGCATCATATAGTTAGCGGGCGTTAGTATTTAGTTCTGATGTGTAGGTACGGAGTAGGAGCTCGCCACGTAGGCGCGATGGCACGCTTGGAGCTTCTACCAGGTCCATTTAGGACTCGTCTCTGATTTACTCTTTATTCCATCGCATTTTGGTTTTCTACTTGCACGACGAGTTAAGTGGAGTTTTATTGGATCCCATTTAACTCGGGTCATTTAGCTGATCGCATTTCAGGATTAATAACCCTTGAGGATGAGATCCCTCGAGTATGTTTTCGAAAACAAGATCCACCACAAGTTGCCTTCGGGGCTATTATGTTAAATTCCCTACCCAGGCCTATATATATAGTTTTCGTGTTTTAAGTCAGAGATGGAAAGAGGGAGGCGGCCATGGCTTCAAACAAGGCATGTGTTCGTCTTCGGGTTGATGTTGGGGAGGACCCACTTCATCCCGAGGGATCCTGCTAACTCCGTGTTTGAGTTCCTTACACCCGGAGAACGTTGAGGTTTACGGGTACTGTTTAGTACAGCGTATGTCCGGACTTGTGGTTCAAAGGGTACTGAAGGCGACTGCCTGAGAGTACTCGGCCTTCGGCTCAAGGCTAGGAGTAATATGGAGGATGTAGAGAGCTGAGATGAACGAGAATGAGATTTGATGCAAGACGCAATAGATGAGATGACTAAGAAAAGAGAATGAGATGGATGGGGGACACTGGCGCTCGAGGGCGACGGCTCCCGTTAGTGCCCTTGTGAGAGTTCTTGAGGAAGTATATAATGTTTTCCTTTAACAGGAGGGTTAGCTCTCCAGTGCCAGTTTGATATTAGTTATTTTCTGGACCAGTGACGCTCGTTACTGACGGTTTTGTACTATATGTAGGTGATGACTATGAGATGGAAGTGCCAGCCTGGAGGTAGGAGCAATGAGGTCTTTCGCACACACACATGTATTAGGTGACTGAATGTTTAATATTATGTTTATACTTTTATTATATTTGAACTTATGTGAAGTAGTGAAAAGCATAATAATATGATTGAATGGTAAGATATAATGTCATGATGTGAATAATGAATAGAGGGCATAGGTGGTCTTCATCTTAAGACGCCGAGAGTAGACCCGGGTCAGCTTAACCGAATCTAGTAGATTATCGAACGGTTCGGTCGCCGGTAGCATTTTCGGGTCGGTTCTAGGGTGAGCCGAGTCGGGGTGTTACAATAACCGCCTCGATAGACTCCAACCAGCATGATGGACATCTATAAAGGCTTCAAACGGTGCTATTCCTATACTAGCTTAAAAAGAGTTATTATAAGTGAATTCAACCAAGGCTAAGTGTTTTTCCCAATATCCTCCCCAGTCAATGATGCAACCTCTTAACAAATCCTCTAAAGTTTGAATAGTCCTCTCACTCTGACCATCAGTTTAGGGATGATATGCTGTATTTAGCTTGATTTTGGTCCCCATAGCTTTTTGGAAAACTTCCCAAAAATGTGAAGTGAATAAGGGATATCTGTCAGAGACTCTCCTCTGAAATCCCATACAGCATGACAATGTTATTGACATACAGTTCAACTAAGTATTTCGCCATGCTTATTGATTTTGTGGGGATGAAATGAGTTGCGTTAGTCAGATGATCCACAACCAGCCATATAGAGTTATGCCTTTTCAAAGTCCTTTGGAGTTTAGCAATAAAGTCACATGTGACACACTCCTATTTCTAGGTAGGTATTTCTAAAGATTGTAATAATCCATTAGGTAGTTGATGTTGGGCTTTAATCAGTCGGCACATCTGACACTTAGAAACAAAATCCACCACATCTCTCTTCATCCCAATCCACCAGTAGGTTCGTTTTTAGCCCTGGTACATCTTTGTAACACTAGGGTGTATTGAGAACTTTGAGCGGTGAGCCTCTTCCAGGATATTCCGCATCAGTGCATCATCGTTGGGTACACACAACCTCCCTCTAAATCTGATTACACTGATGGAATCTGCTGCCATGTCAGAAGTTTTGTCCAACATCTCATTCAGCTCCTCATCTTCCATTTGTAATAGCTTAACTCGGTCCACCAATTCATTGGAAATAACCAGGTTTGCCAGTAATCCTGTTAGTTTTTCCACCGGGTTGATGACCACCACTTCTGTTGACATAGCCCAAAGTCTAGCTAGCTGTTTACCTTTGTCCACCTTGCCCTTCCAACTCAACATGTCGGCTACAACGTTCGCTTTCCCCGGATGGTATAAAATTTGGAAGTTGTAGTCCTTCAAATATTCTATCCACCGCCTCTGTTGAAGATTAAGGTCATTTTGTGCGAAGATATACTTCAAACTCTGATGGTTAGTGAAGGCTTCAAGCTGGGCTCCATACAAGTTGTGTCTCTAAATCTTCATAGCAAAAACAACTGTTGCCAGCTCCAAGTCATGGGTTGCATAACTTTATTTGTAAATCTTCAGTTGGCGAGAGTCATAAGCCACCACCTTACCATCTTGCATAAGGATGCATCCTAACCCTACTAGAGATGCATCACTAAAGACCAAGAATCCTTCATTGCCATTTGGTAAGGTCAAGACTGGTGTAGTAGTTAGACTCTTATTAAAAAATTGAAAACTCTCCACACACTTGCTACTCCATTCGAACTTGACTCCCTTGTGTGTGAACATAGTCATTGGCAATGCCACCAATGAAAAATCTTTAATTAATTCCCAATAGTAGCCTGCTAGCCCATGAAAACTTCGGATATCGGTGACTGACTTGGGTTGTGGCCAATCAGTGACTACTTTCACTTTTGATGGATCTACTACAACTCCTGCTATTGAGATAACAGGACCGTGGAAGTTCACCTCCTTCATCCAGAAGTCACATTTTGAGAGTTTGGCGAACAGTTGATTCTCCCTCAGGACTTGAAGAGAAATGGGCAAGTGTTTCACATGGTCCTCCTCATTATTTTAATAGACCAAAATGTCATCTACAAACACGATAATAAACTTGTCCAAGTATGAATGGAATATCGTGTTCATAAGTGACATAAAGGCCACTGGTGTATTTGTTAGACCAAAAGGCATAACCAAAAACTCATAATGCCCATACCAAGTTTGGAAAGCTGTTTTCTATATATCAGATTCTTTTACTCGCAGGTTGTGATATCTGGATGGCAAGTCTATTTTAGAAAATACTCCGGCTGATTTCAGCTGATCAAATAAGTCATCAATCCTTGGTAAGGGGTACCAATTCTTAAATGTCACTTGATTGAGCTGGCGATAATAAACAGTCAAAGTGAGCCATCCTTCTTCTTTACAAAAAAAACAGGGCTCGCCAGGGTGAAGTACTTGGCCGGATGAAACTTGCCTGCAACAACTTTTCTAGCTGACTCTCTAACTCTTTGAGTTCAGCTGGAGCCTGCGGTATGGTGCTTTAGAAATTGTTGTTACTCCAGGTGCTGAGTCAATGACAAACTCCACTGCCTGCTTACGAGGTAACCCTCGAAGTTCATCTGGGAATACATCTGGAAACTTTGCTACCACCGGAATCATGGACAACTCTTTGGATTTAGACTCAGACTCCACTAGGTTAGCCAAAAAGGCTTGACAATCCTCACCGAACCACTCGGTTGCCTCACTGATTGACACAATACATGAAGATGACCCCCATCTCACAATTACAAGGTTTTGTCACTACTCTCTTCCAATTACAGTCAAGAAAAGCCTAGTGTGTAGACAACTAGTCCATTCCCAATAGTACATCAAACCCTTTTACCCCATTCACGATAAAATTCCACACATAGGGTTTCGTTTGTATATCTAAGGATAGGTTAGACATTCCTACGTTATGACTTCCCCGCCCCCAGTTGCTATGTCATGACTGTCCCCGACCTTTACTCCACAAAAACCCGATCGCCAACCGTCACTGCCCCATCCTTCCTGCTAACGCCAGATTCGTCCACCCCACTGCCACCAATCGACGCCGGCGAGTACCGCCGTGTCGTGACTGTGCTGCCCTGAACACCCCCGGAAGCCTCCTAATCTCCACTACTCCGAATCGTGGCATGATCAAGCCATACTCCACGATGCCGATTCGCCACTGTCCATACCGCTTCACTGCTGCAATGCCACACTACCACAGCAGTACTACCGAATCCATCCCTGCTGACCACTAATCATTTCCCCCACCATAACGAGCGCTGCTGCCGAGGCTGGCTGAGGGCCAATTGGACGACTGACCGACCCGGCTGACTCATTGCCACCGCCGGCAGTCATTGCTGCCATTGTCGTCCTATCCACACCACCATTGGGTTGAGCTTGCCGGAAAAGTTATCAAACAATTGTTGGAAAGCCACCAGAAAATGGTAGAACGTTGCCGAAAAATCGCTAAAAACTGCTGAAAAAACGAAATCACTAAAATTCACCAAATCTTCCACCGAATTCATCGAGTCGAACTTGATCGAACTTCAGACGCTTGCGGGTGCTAAATTCGAGTGTCGAGTCATGCTATGAAACCTTAGCCGTCGCCGATTTTCAACAATGCGAGTTATAATTAACTCCGATTTAATTACTTAAAGATGATAATTATTAGGACAATATACTACAATTGATGAATTGATATGTTAGATATGTTTGTCGTGAATAAAAATTTGAATTGCGTGATTGAAGTGTTTTAAAATGAGTGCTAAGGAACTAATTAGGTAAATTAAGTAATTATCGTATTTTAATGCAATTTAGAATGGGAAAAGTTATGTGTTATTGATGTATGATGTAGTGCGAGTATGTATTGATATGAGTACACTATAGGATGTATGAATGCATTATAAGTGGGCCTTAGCTTTCAGTTTGATGTGTAGGTATGGAGTAGGAGCTCGCCGGTCTGGCGCATGGACACGGTTGGAGCTTCTACAAGATCTGTTTAGGACTCGCTTCTTGTTTGACTTCTATACTCTGTCGTATTTTATTTTACCAAGTAAACAAACATGTCAAGTGGTGGATTTATTGTATCCCACACCACACGAGCCATCCTATGAGATCCATCAACTTAGTCTAACATTTAATACCTACTGGGAGAAGATCTTGTTTATAAGTGCAAATGGAATATAGATCTTTAACTTAGGTTAACCGCCTTTGAAGAAATGATTTAGCCCATTATTTTACACTTTAGACCGAGTCGTAACAAATAGTATCAAAGCAACCTGGCTCCATCTTAGATGGTGGGCTGGACTGAGGACATTGGCTAGGCTACCGGTCATGGGCCAAAGAAGGTCGTGGGCTAGGGCTAGCAATGAGCCAAGTATAGGAATTTTGGGAAAAAAATTTCCAAAGGTGGGTGGATTGTGAGATCCCTCAACATAGTCCTATATCTAATAGCTACTAGGAGAAGATCCTGTTTATAAGTGGGAATAGGACTATAGATCTTTAACTTGGATTAACCACTTTGAAGAAATGACTTAGCCCATTACGTTGCACTTTGGGCCAGGTCACTACAAATAATATCAGAGCAACCTGGTTCCGTGTTCGATAGTGGGATGAACTACGGACATTGGCTAGGCTGTCAGTCACGGGCCATGGAAGGTCATGGGCCACGGGCCATGGAAGGTCGTGAGTTGGGGCTTCCGACGGGCCAAGTGTAGGAATTTCGGGGATGAAATTTTTAAGGTGGGTTGATTGTGACATCCCTCAACTTAGTCTCACATTTAATGCCTAATAGGAGAAGATCTTATTTATAAGTGAGAATGGACTATAGATCATTAACTTTTGTTAACCATGTTTGAAGAGATGACATAGCCCGTTACGTTGCGCTTTGGACTTGGTGGTCTACAAATGGTATAAGAGCAACATGGTTGCATATTAGATGGTGGGGTGGATTACGAGCGTTGGCTAGGCTCTCTGTCACAGGCCATGGAAGGTTGTGGATCACAGGCCAGAGAAGGTAATGGGTCGGGGCTAGCAACTGGCCAAGTGTAGGAATTTCGGGGACAAAATTTCCTAAGGTGGGTAGATTGTGAGATCCGTCAACTTAATCCCGCATCTAATACCTACTAAGAGGAGGTCCTTTCCATAAGTAGGAATAGACTATAGATCTTTAACTTCGGTTAACCGCTTTGAAGAGATTCCATAGCCCATTTTATTGCACTTTGGGCTCTGTCATTACAAATGGTATCAGAGCAAACTAGTTCATGTTAGATGATGGGCTGGACTATAGACGTTGGCTAGGCTCTCGGTCACATGATATAGAAAGTCATGGGTCACGGGCCATGGAAGGTCGTGGGTTGGGGCTAGCAATGGGATAAGTGAAGGAATTTTGGGGACGAAATTTCCTAAGGAGGGTGGATTGTGAGGTTACTCAACTTAGTCTCACATCTAATACCTACTTGGAGAAGATCCTATTTATAAGTTCGAATAGACTATAGATCTTTAAGTTAGTTAACCACTCTTGAAGAAATGACTTAGGCCCATTATATTGCACTTTGGGCCGTGTAACGACCCGTCATTTTTCAATTATTTAATTGCGCCTAGATGGCTAGGTGTTACTTAAACAAACTACTAAGTGGCTGAATTATAACAAATTAACAACAATGTATAAAGATTGGTTCCCACTGTCTCGTACCATTTCCTAGTAGCCACATATATTTCTTAATAAAAATTAAAAGGAGTCCCAATATTTATCTTGCTCCATGCTCTAGTTGTCAATGGCTTCTCGCACCTAATTTCGTATCTGCACACCCGCAGAAGCAATTTTGCGTTATTGATTACAACACTAAGTAGTATAATAGATAAAACAAGTCAAGTACATTCCACTAGTTCCCTATGTTTATTTTAATATGCGGTGGAGCGATACCGCCATACTCTAAAACAATGCGGAGGAGGTATCCGTAGTGATCCGCACACCCCGACCGTAGCCTTTTTTGTGGGGAGGCTACCGCTACCATCTCCAGTGCCAGTGCTTCGCACACCCCAGCCGTAGCCTTTTTGTAGGGAGGCTATCACTGCACTCGATGATTGCTACACCCCATTTGTGGGGAAGTTCTCACTACCAATTCTAGTGCCAGTGCCTTGCACACCCCCGGCCGTAGCCTTTTTATAGGGAGGCTATCACTGCACTCCAGTGCCAGTGCCTTGCACACCCCGGCTGTAGCCTTTTTATGGGGAGGCTAATCACTCCACTCAGGTGATTGCTACACCCCGTTTGTGGGGAAGCTCTCACTACCAATTCTAGTGTCATTGCCTCGCACACCCTGGCCGTAGCTTTTTTATGCGGAGGCTATCACTCCAATCCAATATGATGGAGGAATCGCTATGCCTCGCTCACCCCAGCAGTAGCCTTTTTATGGGGCAGCTATCACTACTCCAAAACAATTCGATGCAATACACAATTTACATACATAATACGGCCCCGTGTCGGACTGAGTCAATTCCTTGACCCTGGTTGCACTCGGTGCATGGTGGTCGAATCTAGGCTCAGGCCGACTTAGGCCGCCAACAAGGAAAATACGACGTTCTACCTATTGTACGTAAATGACTTATGATTTCGTCCGAGTGTGATCCGCTAGCCCTAATCTGAATGAGAGCATAAAATTATACATTAGTATAATTTTATTTACAAGAACCTACATGCAACTACATGACTAATATACTATCAATTTTAAATGATATAATTAGTTCATCTTAGACTTCATTACTTATTAAATTTTCAGCAATCTAATGATAATTAATTATTAATTATCTCAATTATAATCGTCACTTGATAATTAATAAAATAATTATTAATTTATAACCAATAATTAGTTATTATTATTGGTATATTCTTTAACTGATTTTTATTATCCTAATTTAAGGATATCACTAGTATAATTATTTGTAATTTATTTAATTCAATAAGGTTCCACCTTCTTTATTTAATTATGCAATTTCGTGTTTTTCTACATGATTATATTTTATTACCATATTTTATACCTTGTTAATTCATTATTGAAATAATCATTTTATTTACGAAATATTATTTTACTATGGTAAAGGTGAAGTCTTTATTTTATTTATTACTTATAACCCTCTGATTTAATTTAATCATTTGTAATAAGCTAATTAATCATTTACTGTTCATCGTGACTGTATCTATATTAATTATGGCAATTTTGTGTAATAATTTATTAACTTATAATTTCATTTACTTAACTCGTACCTTATTCGATTAATTATCTTTAAAGATTTAATATGAGTTTATATTATTTTTTTAACTCGACCAATATCGAGTCAACCCATATTTACGAAACTGTCATCTTCTTCTTCCCCAACTCTCTCCAAAACACAGCTGTAATCGGGTGTTTTCTAACGCACTATTCATCGACGTCAAGCTACCACCGTCAATCAACTCACCTCCACACCAACTTTGATCCCGACTAGGACTTTTGGCTGCTGCCTCTCAGTTATGCCCAAAATTGCACCCTAAACTCATCATCTCGATCATGTTCGCCGACTGCTCTGTTTGCCTTCGGATGCCATCAATCATCGTCAACCACCTCCGCCATGCTTCCACAGATCCTCCCTAAACGACGGACCGCCCCAATTACAGCAGCTTCCGCCGACACAAGCGATGCGCTCGCGGTGCCGATTCTGCCTCCGGCGAGCGTCTCCGCCCCGATTGGATGGTCGCGCCGCTCCTTCGACCCTCCAAAGGCATTTGCCAACCAGATTACAACCCAATCGCTGCCCCGGCCGGCCGGATTTCTTAACCCACTGTCATCACCACTGTTCATGTCGCCAACTTTGTCCCCCTTACAAATTTGCCTGATAAGGTTGTAATTCCGCCACCCACAGGAAACCAGGGCACGGCCACGCCGTCCCTTCGACCCAGCAGCCCGAGGCCGTGCGGGGTGTGAGGGCTGCCTCGAATTTCCTTGCCTATGGTTGCCCTCCTTGCCCAAACTTCTGGCTTGTCGGCCATGGATGACTTCTAGTTTATATTTTTAGTTTAATTCTTTTTTTTCTCGTCAATTTGACATTTAGTTGTTTCTTATTAATTTAAGGCTTTAAACTCATTTTTTTATCAAGTTTTATTATCAATTCAACATATGCAATGCATGAAAATTAAGAACAAGAAGAGAAGAAAAATTACCCGACCAAGGAGGGAGACGGCGCCAATCAGAAGGAAGACCCCCCCCCCCCTTTTTACCCCCTTTATATAATGAAATAAAATACGGCTAGGGTACGTGGAAGCACCCCATCACAGTAATTCCTATAAGCGGGTAATTAGGTAGCAAAATACGTTTCATTTAACTTGTTTAAACAGTTAATTGGGATGGTTTACTTAACTGGTTAAACGGGTAAATCATACTTAACCAGGCAACGACAATTATTTTAAATGAAAAAAAAAAAATTCCCACGTTTGATCCCACTAGGACGAACATTATTATTATTATTATTATTATTTTCGGATCTTTACAGGTCGGGTCGTTACACATCTAGTCATATGAGATTTCTTGATTAATAACCCATGAGAATGAGATCGTTTATAAAGCACCACTTTCAGTTACCCAATTTTAGTTTTGCCCGCTTAGGTTATTATCAAGTCGGTTTCGAACGAGTTCGAGCCAAACCAATTTTCATACCAAGAGTATGGGGCTTAGATAGTCATATGAGTATATTATGGAGGTTGAATACACCCAACATATAGATGTTAGTTTCAGTTATGATACAGCAAAGCATAAGTCATCATTGTATACCTAGGTATACAAATTTGTTTGTATATGTTAGCCAATATTTTGCACCAAAATGTAGACCATTACAACACGTAGTATCCATTTGGGATTTTAAGGGTATCTTATCTACATGCATCTTAGAGATTTCAAACTATCGAATTGCCTCTATGGGCCTACCTTGATTAAGTTGCAATCCAATTGAGTTCAAACTTCGAAGCCCATTTAGCTTTCTTGCCTTGTTTTTTAGTTATGACTTTGGATGGCCTCCATCCAAGCTTTTCGTCTCTATATGTATTGCATATACCCATTGGTGGGTCCCACTAGACCACGAATTGTCAGACATTCAGATTGTGCCATGTGGCAAGATCTAAGCCATCCACATTAATCTTAACATTTTCCCTTTGATTTTTAGTGACTTTTCTACATTTTCGGAGCTTTACACCCATAGTGCCGCTGCCACTTCGGCTCGCTGCCCGCAAACCTGGCCCTCCTACAGCCACTTAGATCAGTGCAACCGTGTCCACCTTATGGTTGGCTATTGATCCGTACCCACTGTCACCGTCACCACTGTTGTAGTCGCCGTTGGCAACTCAGTTTTTATCAATGCTCATCATGTTATTGCCACCTTTCAGGCCAGTTTTCACCAGCGGTGAGTGTCTGTTGCCGAAGCCGACCACCCCGACATTTTCAGTTCATTTTTAACAGTTTTATGCCAATTTTCGACAATTTTTAGTAATTCGAGAACCCTTTCATTATTTTAGATGCATATTCAAATTATTCAACATATTTTAATGTTATTAGAATTTTTATTTATTTATTTATTTACTCAGTTATTCATTATTGTTTACTTATTTTCGTTTACATGTTTATCGTATATGATGAATGTTTACATAATTTTTTGTTGTTATTGATATTATATTTTCTTATGTATATATATACACATATTTATTTATATATTTATTTATTTATAGAATAATTATGTATTTATTTATTTATTTATTTGTTTATATATTTACTAGCACGAGTAAACACGAGTTATGGGTGATATTTACTCATGCTTAGTCGTGTATTTATATAGCATAATTTTATTATTACATAATGATTGGAGTATTATTATTTTTATGTATTTATTATTTATTTATTTATTCATGAGTGTATATATTTATTTATTTGTTTATTAGTTATTTCTTTTATTATGTCTCGATATGTACGCTTGATGTTTAGTTGTAGGTTTATTTAGCACTATCTTATTTATTAGAATGTATGGATAATGTGAGCACATACCATGAACGTGCTTATAGATGTAAGTTATCATTGCCGAATCCGAGATCACCGTAGATGTGTCAGTAAGCTTGAAGTTTGGACCACAATTCCTTGAGACTCTCCCTTTGTTTGATCTCTGCTGAACTCCCACTATGTCGAGTTTAATCGTGTTTTCGACGTAGGATGACATCGGCAACGTTTTATTGGATCGGTCGGATGTCTGGCCATTTAACCATGCTTTCTACACATTTTTAATAAAACTTCATGGTTAAGACCCCATGATGGTTTTAAAAAGATAAGATTGAAAAACTAAGTAATAATCCTCTCCCAAACCTATATGTATAAATATGAGGGTTTACTGCTTTTACGACTAAGAGTGTGTATGGTATGGACCGCACCAGTACTCCTTCAAACCATAAGATAGTGGTGAGTATGAGGGTACTACCTAATACAACGCATTTATAGAATTTGTGGCACTAACTTAACTGCAACGACCCACCATTTTTTAATTATTTAATTGGGCCTAGATGGCCGGGTGTTACTAAAAATCAAACCATAAATAGGAATCTTTCAAAGTAAACTATGTTTTAAATAAGTTATAATAATAATTGTCCCATAGTTTTAGACCGTTTCCCATAGCTACATCTAAAACTCAAATAAAAATTAAAAAGAAGTCGTCATATTTATCTAGCTCCATGCTTTGGTTGTCAATGGCTTCTCCCACCTAATTTCGTATCTGCACACCTGCGGAGGCAATTCCGCGTTAGTGATTACAACACTAAGTAATATAATAGATAAAACAAGTCAAGGACATTCCATTAGTTTTATATGTTCATTTTAATATGCGGTGGAGCGATGCCGCTATACTCCAAAACAATGCGGAGGATGCATCCGCAATGATCCGCACACCCCAGCCGTAGCCTTTTTTGTGGGGAGGCAACTACTACCATCTCCAGAGCCAGTTCCTCGCACACCCCGGCCGTAGCCTTTTTTGTGGGGAGGCTACCACTGCACTCAGGTGATCGCTATGCCCAGTCTGTGGGGAAGCTCTCACTAGCAGTTCTAGGGCAAGTGCCTCACACACCCCGGCCGTAGCCTTTTTATAGGGAGGCTATCACTAGACCCAGGTGATTACTACGCCCCGTTTGTGGAAAAGTTCTCACCATCAATTCTTGGGCAAGTGCCTTACACACCCCGGCGGTAGCCTTTTTATAGGGTGGCTATCACTAGACCTTGTGCAAGTGCCTCACACACTCCGGCCGTAGCCTTTTTATAGGGAGGCTTATCACTGCACTTCAGTGCGATGGAGGAATCGCTGTGTCTCACTCACCCCGGCCGTAGCCTTTTTGTGGGACGGTTTCCACTACTCGAAAACAATTCGATACAATATACAATTTACATGCATAATACGGCCCCGTGTCAGACTGAGTCAATTCCTGACCCCGGTCGCTCTCGGTGCATGGTGATCGAATCTGGGCTAAGGCCGACCTAGGCTACAAATAAGGAAAGTACGACGTTGAACTTATTATACATACCTGACTTGTGCTATCGTCCAACTGTGATCTGCTAACCCTAACATGAGTGAAAACATAAAATTATACATTCATATAATTTTCTTTGCATGAGCCTACATGCAACTAAATGATATGCCATATTAAATATTTTATTTTCCATAATTCTATTTAGATAATTGATTATTCATGTGACATACTCTTGTAAGTCCTTTATCACAGTTTAAGTTAATTACTAAATTCATAATTCTCTCTTGACAACTAATAAAATAATTATTAATTTATAACCAGTAATTTAATTACTATTTTTAGTATATTCTTTAACTAATTTGTATTATCCTAATTTAAGGATATTCTTAACACCATTATTTTAATTTATTTATATTAATAAAGGTTTACTTTTTATACGATTATAATTTATTAACCACTCGATTTAATTTAACTGCTTGTAATAAACCGATTAATTATTAACAGTTTATTATTATCGTAATTTTATTAATATCGTAATTTCGTATAATAATTTATTAAATTATTATTTTAGCCACTAAACTCGTATCTCATTAACTTAATTATTTTTAAAGATTTATTTTGAGTTGATATTATTTTTTAACTCAAACCGATGTCAAATCAACGCATATTTACGAAACTGCCATCTTTTGCTTCCCTAACTCTCTCAAAAATATAGGTGTAATCGGGTATTTTCTGACGCACTATTCGTCGCCTTCCGACCACCACCGGCCAATCCACCACCGTGAATGGATTCATCTCCACCCCATCCTTGATTCTAACCATGATATTTAGGTATTGTTATCATGATGCCCCCAATCGACCCCCGAAGTGATCAATTTGATCACGGTCGCGACTGCGCTTCGTGCGCCTCCGGCCGCCGTCAACCGCCGTCGGCCGCCACCGAACAGCTCCTCCGTGCTTCCAAGGTTCATCCCCAACAACCCCCGGCCAATTTCCGGCCACAGCGACGCCGGAATTGGTCGATTACACCAGTTTGCTCGTTTCCGCCGCCGACCACTGCGTTGCTGATTCCACCGCCGACGAGCTCCGCCGCTCCGATCAGATAATCGTCCAGGAACACTCGACCCATGAGGGACCTTTCCCGACCAGATTGCAACCCAATCGATGCCCCGGCCGGCCGGATTTCTTCACCCACCGTCATCACTACTGTTCATGTCATTTGTCGGCTATGAACGACTTAAAGTTTGTATTTTTAGTTTAATTCTTTTCTTTCTCATCGATTTGATATTTAATTATTTCTTATTGATTTAAGACATTAAATCTCATTTTTTTATCAATTTAACATATGCCATGCATGGAAATTAAGAAGAAGAAGGGAAGAAAAATTACCCAAACCAGGAGGAAGACAGCACCAATCCGAAGGAAAATGAAGATGACGTCCCCCCCTTTTTACCCCTTTTTTATAATGATATAAAATAACAGCTAGGGTACGTGGAAGCACCCTTTCACCGTAATTCCTTTAACCGGGTAATTGGGTAATCGACATGATTAACTTAACCATTTAAACGGTTACACGGTATGGTTCACTTAAGCGGTTAAATGGGTAAATAGTATGGTTCACTTAACTTGTTAAATGCGTAAATAATACTTAACCAGCTAACGAAAATTATTTTAAATAAATTTTTTCCCACGTTCGATCCCACCGCATCGAACGTTATTATTATTTTATTTATTTTATTTTATTTTATTTTTCTAGGTCTTTACATTAAGCATTCCTTTTGCCACTCGAGTGTCGTTGCAAGTGTAGCATAGAGGATGTGAGGACGTAAGCGTCGTATATATGAATATCAATATTAGTCGTGCATGTGCAGGCACTTGTTTAAGTATGTTTGCTTACCACCTAGTTTGAGGGAATTCTGAAGTTGTCTAAGCTTTCATGGGTAATGGAATACTTATTTGTCAGTTTGTACTAGTTCTTTTTTGGAACGGTAACACTCGTTATTGATTTTTAGTAGGTCTTGCAATCCTAAGTTGACTTTGGTAGGAGGACAGATAAATGCTACTCACACTTGAGCTAGCACAATTATTTTCTTTTATACTTTTATTTACATATCATGTGTTTTGATGCATATTTAACAATGCCTTCCATTCTCATGATGTAACGACCCGTCATTTTTCACAATATTGTGGGCCTCGTTGGCGAGGTGTTACTCAAAATTTAACAAACCAACCGTGTAACGACCATCCCTAACCGGACTGGGTGTTACTTAATATGTTACCTTAATAATAATAACGTAAATAAGTCTAGTATCTCCAACTTAACAAAATGTCAAATGTATCATATGGCAATGTATGAAATATCTATCCCACAATCTCGTACTGTTTCCCATAGCCACATTTATAACTAAAATAAAATAAAAAGGAAGTCCACTTATTATCTGCTCGCCACCTGAGTTGTTTGAAGAAACACGTGGTAGTCTCTTAGTCTTTAGTTCCAACTGCTAACGTGCGGAGGCAATTCCGCGTAAGTGATTAAAACACTAAACCGTATAATTAAATAAAACAAGTCCATAAACTCCCTATCACTATCTATATTATTTTTTGTTAGGTCCATTACAACATGTCCATTTATTGGCTAATGTTCAGTCCACTAAATCCATTAGTTGGCTGGCGAGTCCAATCCGCCATGTCCATCTATTGGCTGATGGGTCAGTCCATCATGTCCATTACCGGCTGGCGGGTCTAATCCATCATGTTTGTTATCGGCTGGTGAGTCCAATCCACCATGTCTATAATTGGCTGGCAAGTCCAATCCGCCATGTCCAATTTATTGGCTAATGAGTCGGTTCATCACGTCCATTAGTTGGCTAGCGAGTCCAATCTGCCATGTGCATCAATTGGCTGACGATCCATCATGTCCATTACCGGCTGCGAGTCTAATCTGTCGTGTTCGTTATAGGCTGGTGAGTCCAATCCACCATGTCCATAATTTGTTAGCGAGTCCAATCCACCATGTTCAATTTATTGGTTGATGAGTAAGTCCATCACGTCCATTAGTTCGTTGGAGAGTCCAATCCGCCATTTCCGTTATCGGCTGTTGAGTACAATCCACCATGTCTGTAATGTGCTGGTGACTCGACTTCAATACGCCATGTCCAATATTTTTTTTTTTAGGTCTTTACACATGACACCAAGCTGGTTGTTTCGATATATTTTATTGATCGAATATTACTGACTACCAACTTTAAACATGACTCGACTATATCTTAACATTTCTAATTCGGATCTTAGGTCAACTGAAATAGGGGTGTTACATCCCTCGAGTTTGTTTTTGGAAAACCTAAATCCATCTTACAATGCATCAGGGCCTATTATGTTGAAATTCCTAACAGGGTCTATGTACATATAGTTTTTTGTATTTTCAGTGGGATGTGAGACGAGGGAAAACTAACAACCGCTTCTTGAGATAGGGCATATTTCGTCAAAGCGGTCTCAAGAATTGGTGATCGTTTGTTCCATTCCGGAGGGACACAGAGAAGTGTGGAGGTTTACGGATACTACTATGCAACACGTTTCTAGACTTGCAGTTTCAAAGGGTACTCAAGGTATATTCCTGAGAGTACTCAGGCTCTGTACTCTGGGCCATGAGTGATACAGAGGATGATGTAAAGAGTTGAAAAGGGATTTTACCATGCAAGGGATAGTTAATAGTGGCCATTAAATGATGATGAGATAGAAAGGGTATATTGTCCTCCGAGGTCGATGTCTCCTAGTTATTGAACTGTGAGAGTTTTGTGACGAAGAGTAATGAGGTTTTTATTCAACAGGAGCGTTAGCTCTTCTATGTAAGTTTGTTATTAGTTATTTTTGGACCTGTAACACTCATTATTGACATGTTTTTATTATATATTTATAGGTTAGTATTGCAAGCAATAGCGCTGTCGGGACTGCGGAGGAGTAGTACGGAAATCGCATAGCTCATATGATAAAATTTAAATGATATTTTATGAGCTGCTATAAATATTTTGTATGTGATTCAAAATAGAGAATGGAAAATTAACAAGTGAGCAATGGAGTTTAGGCTCAGCTCATATGTTGAGGTATCAATACAGGTGCTAAATACTATTTTGTGGAATCAATACGGGTGAATCGATATGATTGGTCATCAAGATTATTATTATCATTAGTCAATCGGTCATGGTTCGACCTAAAGCCAAACCCCCCGGTCTTGGGTGGGTGACGACTTCTTGAGTGGGAGGAAAAGGGAGGACGAACCTTAGGGGGTGACGACCTGATGAATGGGAGGAAATGGGAGGACAGACTTTAGCCAAGTGATACCTATTCATGAATAGGTGGTAGGGTGTGAGAATTTAATTGAGGGACTCATTGAGCTGTTTATATATAGTTGTTCAGATTGTGGAAAGTTCTTTTCCCTAGCCATCCACTCCTTGTCTCCTCTCTGTCCCAGGAACCCTCCTCATTGTTGTGTGAGTATCTCATCCCTCTTCTTATTTCTTTTCCATTAGGACTCTTGCATGCATGGTTTTTCTGGTAAGGATGTAGGGTTGATGACGTTCTTCGCATCTTCTTTGTTTTCCACGTCTTTTTGGGAGAAGGTTGCATGTTGGCCTGATCGTCACATCTCCTTTCCGATCTCATCTATTTTTCCTTGCTCTCAGCTTGTGTTTTATAGTGTTTTCTATGGTGCCTTGTCAAATAGGCATGCGGTTCAGTTGGCGGCTTCCAAATCAGGTCATGCATGTAGCAACACCTAGTTTTTATTGTAGACACCTTGCTGAATTGCAGGATCCCTAACGTCATATGCATGGGGTTCTTATCAACTTTTGTAGTATGAATTGCTGTGAGTCTGTTGGGGTCGTTTGGATGTGTCGTTGAGTGCGTATTGATGTAATCTGGTTGCTGCCCCTCGTGTTAGTAAGGGCGTCGTGAGTTACACTAACAGTTTGTGGTTGATCGTCCTTTTTGTATAGTATGTTGTCGTGTCTAGGGTTGCTGGTTTCTTCTTTTGTTTGGGGAATGTTGTATTACCTGTTATTGCTGGTCGTAATGGTGTTGAAGTTACATGATTATTAACAAGTAATTTAGTGATTTAGGGTTGAGTTGGTATGAATAATAATTGCTAAGTTATATATGTAATTCACATAGTAATTAGCTTATATAAAATTAAGTAATTCATGAGTAATATAATCACTGTAGTAATTAATTGGTGATAACTAATTCGTGTACTATAAATTATTAAGTTAAGTTTGATGGTTATAGATGATTAATGGAATAAAGATTTTACCTTTATCATATTAGAGTTAATATAAGGTAAATAAAGTTAATTATTGTAATAACAAGTTATTGTTTGGGATTTTATGGGTACATCATTTACATGCATCATAGGAATTTTAGATCACTCGATTTATGCCCCTGTGGGCCCAGTTTGATTGAGTTCAGTATTCGAGGCCCATTTAGCCTTCTTACCTCGATTCCCTCCTATAGAGTCAATTTAAGGACTCGAGTCAATTTCGAGTTCGGACGGTCTCGATCCGAACTTTCTGCCATATATATAGTGCGTGTACCCATAGGTGGACCCCACTAGGATATGAGTTGTTAGGCTTCCAGATCGTGCCACGTGGCAAGATCTGAGCCATCCACCCATCTTTATCTTCATCCATTGATTTCGAGGGTTTCCATGATTTTGAAATTTTCACTATTACGCCACCGCCTCTTCAACTCGCTGCCGGCGACCCCCCAGCCCGCCTCTGGCCACACAATTGGTTCGACCGTGACACCTCACGGCCGGCTTTAAAGTCGTACCCACGATCGCCACCGTCGCCGCCGCAGTCGCCGTCGGAGACCATCTTTTTGGGGTCGGTT
>JAVDBV010009495.1:4503-19506 GCA_032619315.1 Piper longum
ACATATTACAATAGTGTTTTGTTTATTTGCAACTTATGATCAGCTTCCTGGATCTCCTTGTGTTTATAGACTAGGCTTCAGATCTACAAGGCACAGCCAAAATTATGCTGATCCTTTATGTAAAATTCAATGTAAAACTTTTATGCTGAAGACCCTCAGTTTAAGTGATTTGTAATTTTTTCTGATAGGGAAATTTTTATATTTATCCTAATTATTTTCATTGGTGTTTTAGAGTCCATCAAGTTTTGTCCCTTAAGACAATGGAGAATTTTAACTAGCGTATCAGAGTCATCAAGTTTGGGGTTTTAGGCTTTATCTTTAAGCACTGGATGTACTACGATGGAAATACAGGTTTTTGAGTTGATTAATGGCATATCACAGTTGTTTTTTTATTATTTGTTCATGATTTTTCATCTCTTATTTCTTTCCTTTCATTATAGATTCTCCCTTTTGTCTATTTCTCAGAACTTATCCCCCAAAGTCACTCATCTAGCTTTCATGAGTTTTTACTTAATAAAATTGTCAAAGTGATTAAGACCCCTCGATGGAAGAGCCCCCAATGGGGCTTAAACTTCCCAAACATACTAGCTCTATTCATGGAAGAATGCCTTGCATGTTGACTCCCTCTTCACCCCCTTTAAGTGGACTGAACCTATATGAGTGTTGATTTTGGAAGTTGTCATATGTTCACGTTTTTAGGAAATTCTCAATATATCAGGATTTCCTCCTCCCTTCCTTCCTTTCTTCTTTTTTCATACACTAGGCGTACATTTGTTCATCAATAGTCATTGTACGAGTGGAAGAATGAGGAAGTTTTATTGTCAGATTTGTAACAGTGTTCTCTACTATGTTGGGTTTTTTGCTTTCTGTGCATGCACTCTTGTAGTGTCTCCGAACATGGTGGCCATCAGGGTTCTTTTGACAGCGTACTTCCTCTTGAGGGCTTAAAGCTGCAAGAAGAAGAAATTAGACTAAAAACTGAGCTTGAAGCAGAGGAAAAAAGACTTGAGGAGACATTAGAATATCAGAGAAGAATTGAAAATGAAACTAAACAAAGGCATCTTGCTGAGCAGCGCAAGAAAGCTGCCAGCTCAGAACTGGAGAGTGTAACAGAGAGATTCTACATTGCCAGTTTGAAGTGTACAAATCACAGAGAACTTGTCGACCTTCATGGTGGCTTTAGCAATGGGTTCCCTGATAGTCTGATTCAGAAAGATTGTGGCAGCATTGCTTCTTTGGATTCTTTCAAGTTCTCCCCTGCACACAATGGTGAAACTCATGCATCAAAGAAACTATATGTCTCAAGTCAGGTGCAATCAGATATGGTGTCAATGACAAAGCATCAAAAGAATCCCCTAGAATCTTGTGTTCAGGAAGTTGTGACTGTTGGTAAACTTAACATGGAAAATTTGGAGCATGGATTTTCATCTCCCAGGAAACGAGTGGTAAGGCATGGAAATAAAGAAAACTTCACCAAGTTTCAGGATGGTAAGTTTTCATTCTTGACTTCTGAAAACAGAAAGCCATAATATGAGTAAATTTCTGATCTTGGATCTCTTTAAAGAACTAATGAACTCTAGGACAAGGAATTATCCATTCAGAAGTATTAATATAATTGCAGTACTTTCCACATAGGTTGACATTTGCTTGCTCATTTAATTATGCAGTACAACAGTGCTCATTGGCTAATTAGTAAAAAGGGAATAAAGAATGAATGTCCTTTTGTGAAATTATGCTTCAAAAATCGCTTGTAATGGAAATATATATATACATATGCATGCACACACACACATATATATGGAAATGATAGGGTGTGACTTTTTAATTTGTGAACTTTGTGAACCAGCATCGTTTTTATCTAAGGGTTCATGGTAGTAAGTATTTTAGGAACTACCCATAACTGCCCACCTGTAACTACCCAATGTGAACTGTTAGATGAAAATTAAACAGCCACGGTGCAAGTTCACAAAGTTTACAAAAAAATATTGACAATATATATATATATATATATATATATATATATATATACACACACACACGTATGTATATATAGCACAGCTTTATTCTTGTCAATTGGGATTGCTATTTGTTTAACAATTTGTGAGTTATTTTATTAATTGAACTTGTTAGCTTTTCTTTTTTCTTCTTCCACCTGATACCAAATAGGTGTCGGAAAAAATCCTTAACTAGGATCCATGTGATACTAAATGGAAAATTTGATGATCTATGCTTATTAGGTGAAAATGGAACAATTATGCGCCAACAGCCACACATTGAGGATAATGACAAAAAATTTCAAGCAGATCTTGAACTGGCTGTTCAACAAAGCCTCGGTAATCTTCATTGCTATAGCTTATGGCTGTTGTACAACTTTAGTTATTTGTTATGATTCTTCCACCTGATACCAAATAGGTGTCGGAAAAAATCCTTAACTAGGATCCATGTGATACTAAATGGAAAATTGATGATATGCTTATTAGGTGAAAATGGAACAATTATGCGCCAACAGCCACACATTGAGGATAATGACAAAAAATTTCAAGCAGATCTTGAACTGGCTTTTCAACAAAGCCTCGGTAATCTTCATTGCTATAGCTTATGGCTGTTGTACAACTTTAGTTATTTGTTATGATTTTTCCACCATTTACATATAAAGCTTATGACCTTGATTATCTAGGTATCAAAAGACATTGTGTAGTTTACATGTGTAAGAGAGTCGATGTTTTGGTTTTCACATATATGGTATCCCTGTGAAAGTGATGTGCACATTTAATAAGCCTTCCACAGCATATATGTAAACATTTTTTTTGACCTAAGGGCTAAACAGTTGCATCTTGTGTGAATCGTTAATTTGGATTACTATTGAAGAAGGTGTATGATACTTAATTTTGGCTATTGTCCTACGTATGAAACCTTATCTGTATCTGACTCTTTATTTGACTTTTGGATTAATATTATTTTTCTTGTATATTTCTTAGACACATTGCATGTGCAACAAAGGATACCACATTATGAAGGCACAAACGCCTCACAAACTAAATCTCCAAAAGGAGAGAATTTTCAGTTTGTACTTCATGATGATTCTGTTGTCATGCGAGATGCTCTTGGGACAGGCCTTAAAAATGAAGTTGGGGAGTATAATTGTTTCTTGAACGTTATTATACAGGTTGGCATAATCTTCCACATGCCTCACTTTTTGTTTATCCTCAGCTTTTGTCAAATGTTATCTCATTGAAAAATTAGGGAAACTGGTTTAAAATCTGAGCGTGAACTTAAATTATGAATGTTGGAAACTAAGTTTTTGTCTACTTGTCAATAGGGAAAGATATGCTTAGAATTGATTCTAGTGTCTAATTTCTTTCTGTTTTAACCTTTTGCACCGTTGCTACCCTTCATCTTAAATTCAGTCATTGTGGAATTTAAGACGGTTTCGGGATGAGTTTCTGAGAAGACCAAAGGGTATACACCAACATGTTGGAGATCCCTGCGTGGCATGTGCCTTGTATGATATATTCACTGCTTTAAGCATGGCATCTGCAGAGGCAAAAGGAGAAGCCATTGCTCCAACCTCTCTAAGGGTTGCTTTGAGCAATTTGTACCCAGAGAGTAACTTCTTTCAGCAGGTGTTGTGTTCTCATTTCAATGCCATTCCTTTTAACTTCTTGTTTTTTTTACTCAGGAGATTATTTCATAGTCTAAACTCTAATTTTTACTGCTTCATTAAATATTGCATCTCTTAGTGATGATTCTATTCTTCATTGAAAAATATTTTGATGGAATTGAAGGTGTTGCAGATTCTTTTTGGCTGTTGTGTTTGGTTATCTTAACAATATTCTAAAATTGTGGAGTATTAGCTGTTTTTCATTCTCATTACTAGTATCTTAGCAAGAATCTAAATGCTGAGTATATTGCATTCTGCTCCCCCAATGTTTTATGAAATATGGTGATGATTTGTGTGAGTGTTCACCTGGATGCATGTTGTGGTTCTTCATGTTCATTATTACTGTTAAAGTGTTCTATGGTTACTGTCAAAGTGTTCTATCGTTGCTTGATTTGTAAGCATGATAGTTTTTTGTTTGGTCTTTTATTTTCTTACATATTTGTTTCATAATGCTAACTATCCAGTTCATTTTAACACATTCATATGATCTTTGCTAGTTGTTCCATGTAATTGATGCTAAAGTCTTAATGAGTTGATGTATGGCTGGTGGTTATTAGTGGTCACGTTCTTTCCATGAATTGCCCCCAATAGACTTATTTCTTATGCCCTTTTTTTATCTAATTGTCTGCATTTATGTCTCAGGCACAAATGAACGACGCTTCAGAAGTTCTTGCTGTTATATTTGACTGTTTACATCGTGCATGCATTTCCCCATCCGGTGCTTCTGATGCTGAATCTGAAAGTAATTGTGTGGGCTCTTGGGATTGCATGAACAACACGTGCATAGCCCATGCCCTCTTTGGAATGGACATCTTTGAGCAGATGAGCTGCTATAATTGTGGCATATTATCCAGGCATCTGAAGTACACATCTTTTTTCCACAACATCAATGCTAATGCACTGCGTAAAATGAAGGCATGTCTTATAATGAGGGGATATGGGTAGATTTCTGATAGTTTAAGAACTCAGCTACTGGAATGATACTTGCTTAGTTATTGGTCTGACTTATTACTGAACATAATTTCTTTTTATATCCTTCAGTTGGCTTGTCCGGACAGCTCTTTTGATGAGCTTTTGAAAAATGTTGAGATGAATCACCAACTTCCTTGTGATCCTGACAGTGGTGGATGTGGGAAGATGAACTATGTACATCACTTCCTATCAAACGTTCCCCATGTTTTTACAACAGGTTTTTCTTGCTTTTCTGCTATACGACTTGATTATCCTTGTGCCATGCAAGTGTTCATTTTGTCAAATATCTTAATCATGTTTGCAGTCCTTGGTTGGCAACATACTCGTGAACGTTTTGAGGATATATCAGCGACACTGGCTGCTATCACAACCAAGATAGACGTTGGGGTCTTGTATCCTGGCATTGATAAAGGACATCTTCATTCGCTTGTGTCTGTGGTATGTTTACATCAGAGTTGTTGGTAATTGCAGCATCCTTTTCTTTATAAGACTTGAACACAATTACCCTTATTCTGAAATCACACATGAATATGTTTTTAGTGGCACTATATCTGCAAAATTTCGAGGCGATTTTTGAAATTTCAGCCTGTCTAACTTTTGCTTTTGGTTGTATATTTTTTTGATTTAGTAGAAAATCACATATACATTTATGCCCTATGCCTGCCTTAAAGTAGGAATTACTATCTCCACTCCCACAGCCATACATTAGATTATTGGCAATTTTTATGAATTTAAAATCATCCAATTTACTTTGAAAAATGGAACCATTTAATGTCACGTGGTTTGCAATTTTGCAAAATTTTGTTAAAATGTATATTTCTCCTCGCCAAAACAAAATTGTACAGAGTAATCATTTTTGCCAACATCTCCAGGATTTCAAAGAAATATTGAAGTAATAGGAAAGTTGGTGATGCTAATTGCAAAATACAAAATTTTGTAAAGATAAACTTTACAGTTTTAAGCATCAATTGTAGGAATACTAGCAAACTTGTTAAAAAACAGGGGCGAAATCCCCAAATCTTAATTAAGAAAAGTGGCTTTCTTCATGAAATCTATACGTTACATTTGGTATAATTATCTACATGTTGGACTTGTATGGATGGATGTATATGAACATAAATTTATGTGAATTGAGAAGCTTGTTGACCCCACCGAAAACGTTTATGTTCTTATATGTTTCTTATTTCAAGCTAATAAGTTAAGTTGCTTGTATTACTTGTGTCCCATCTACTCTTAAATGAGTGGGAAAAACATACTTACCTTACACAAAAATAAATTGAATGTAATAATGTTATTACCATTGTCAATATGACTGCCTAAAACAAAACTGAAATCCAGCATTTAAAACCTTGGTGTGATCAATGAGACACTTTTTATGTCTTTGGAACATGCAGGTTTGCTATTATGGACAACATTATCATTGCTTTGCTTATAATTATAATCGTGAGCAGTGGGTCATGTACGATGACAAAACTGTTAAGGTAACAGAACTGGCACTTATCCGCCCAAAAACTGTCAATTACTACATTTTCTGATGTGATACAATTTGTGCAGGCTATTGGGAGCTGGGAAGAAGTCGTCTCTATGTGTGAACGAGGATATCTGCAGCCTCAGGTTCTTCTTTATGAGGCTATAAGTTAAGTTTTAGCAAAAAATTTTAGTGATGGCAATTTTTTAGCCTGCCTTGTAAAATTGCAAAATCACAAGGGGCTCTGTTGGGAAGATGCGTAAGTGGCCGCCACATCCAGTTCTAGCAACGATATGATTTTCCGTAAGAAGGATGTGAATGACCAGCCTGTAAACCGACTAAGCAGGTGACTCGGGGACTTAAGAAGAGTGCGGTCATTTTTATGTTTCCAGCTGGAATTGGGTTCTGCTACGCATGTTGGTGAGGCCTATGGGTAACTATTTGCACTAGAAATGTAGAATTTGGATTATACAAGAGGAAAATATAGGTAGATGTTTTCCAATGTCAGAAAAGAACCAATAATTTTATACCAAAATATTAGTGGTGGAAGGTAACAGGGTTGTTTAAAACCAGGGATAGATACCCTACTGTTACTCGTTTCCACGAGTCCATGACACATGATTGAGAATATTATATAGGAAAATAGATGTAGCAATCATATCGTCTCCACCAAGGTATTCTTTTTTTCTTTCTCGGTTTAGGTGAAATCTGTGCATTACATAGCCAGGGATGCTCCTAAATGGGGCCTAATTTTTCTCCCCTCATGCATCATGATGATATTCTGGGTAGAATTGTATCTATTTGTTTTGGACTCTTTGGACTCTTTGGACTTTGGTTATGGATGAATCATGGCAAAAGCCTGGATGGGGGTTTGCGGAAAGTAAATATCATAAAGAACTTAGTTGAGAAACTGGAGAGGATGGAAATTCATATTATTTGAATTGAATATATGATTTTTGTATGTGTTGTTAGATGCTCTCGACTTAAACGGCAAAATTTTGGTCGTGCAAGTGTGGCCCTTTTATTTCCACTTTCATCATTTGTACTTTCTGAAGTTATTGGCCGGAGACTTCACCTTGTTATTCTGCTTTATGATAAAATCATATTTTATTGTCAAACTTGTATGTTGCTTTACAAGTGCAATTCGTGTCGATCTCGTAGGTTAAAAAATAAAGAATATCTTTAAGTGCTGCTAAGGCTAAGTTTTTGTTAATTGTAAACATGCAAGCGCTGAGGGATAGTATTTTCTTGTCGTTGCTTGTAAAGAACACATGAAAAATATCATTGTGGAAATGTATGCTCACCTGCATGTAGCTTCAAGCTTATTTGCTATTTTTTTTCTTTTTTCTTTTTCCTTTTCACTTGTTCAGAAATTAAAAATTAGCCATAAGCATTGGGTTTCAGATTCATGGGAATGCTTTTGGAGCCTGCAATTTTGGTTATGACCTCTGCGTCGTTGGACTGAATTGTCAATTGGATGTTGAAGCTGGACAGGGTGGGGTTTTCCGGTGGCAGTTGTCCAATGGATCTTTTGTATCGCCAATAAAAGAATAGTGGTGTTTTACTCAATTATATAACTGATAAGTGATGTCTGTTTGCATGTGTTGTTTTGCGGTCGAGGAATTTCTAATGAGTAAAACTGACAGGAGAAATTCATTTCACCTTCCTGATTAATATGATGAATGTTGTATGGTTTTACCTGCAAGGAAAATGCATATTAATTTTTAAAATATCTTTTATTTAAATGAAAAGATAAATTATAATTATTTAATTTTTTATTATATTTTTAAAAAATTTAATTATATAAATGTTTATTAGTAAAAAATTAGAAGTTGAAGTAGTTGGATTTGAATTTGTGATCTTTTCTAATTAAAGATATTTTTATTATTTTTAAAAAAAATTGAGGTTAATGACATTCTAACCCGTGACCATTGCAGACTAAAAGAGGTATTTCTATTTTTATTTGTTTTTAAAAAAATTTTTATTAGTTTCTCCTATTTTGAATCTACTGTTAATATTGTGTTCTCCTTCTCTTAATCTGATGCCCTATCCTTCGTTGCCAGGCTGGGGATTGGGGGGATTGGGGCGGGAGGGGGGTGGAGGGGGGGGTGGGGTGTTTGTGGCCGACGGGGTGGGGGAGGGGCGGCCAAAAATGGTCGCAATTGTTGGCATCATTACTCGAGATTAGATATGGGCTTTCATTGTAATCGGGCAGTCTATATGAAAATATTAAGGTGGGAATAATTTTTTAAATGTGAACTTTGTGAAGTAAAATTACAATTATTATTCTTTTATTTAATAGAGCATATTTATCACTATTTTAGGAATTATTTATAGCCACTCATATGTAACTATCGAGCATGAACTGTTAGATAAAAATTAATGGTTATGACCCTTGTATTTCTTTGTATGTGTGTTTGTATATATACACATATATTATAATAAGATATTTTTTCACTCTTTTCGCATTTCAATTTTATTCTTACAAGACGTTAATTCTGATCCTAGAGTTCCCTTTTATTCCTCCCTTAGCTAGCCAAAACTCTTCATTTTTACTAGGTGGTTTCTATTGCTTAATTTAATTTTTTTTCAAACAAAAATAATTTTTTTATTAAAATATTAAATTAAGCATTTATTGTTAAATAATAAATTTTAATTTCAGTAATAAGAAATAAATATATAGATAAAACTTATCAAGTTTTTTAAAATTATTAATCAGGGCAGAGTTATGTTCCTAAATTTTCCTAAATAGTAATTAATAGCAATTGAAATATTAGATTAAATAGAGGATAGAATCAGCCCCAATGTACAAAGGCTAAAATGGGATGAAAATAAGTGTCTTAATGTAAGGACAAGGAGTGGGGGAGTTTGCTCTTCTCCCATGACATAATATATGGCCAATATATAATACATCACAACTTCCATATTGGAACGGGAGGCATACAATTCACGCTGGGCTACATTGTACGCAGTACTCGTTGACACTGGAGACCCAATTATAAAACAAATAGGGATACATAACACATGAGCTTATTGTGGATTTCAGGTGGAAAGGCTGCTATATATACTTTTTCAGAGAAAGGCATGGTCTCTAGGCGATGAGGACGATACCCTCTTCAATAAGGGAGTCGGCTAATACTTGGTTTGCTGCTTGAGAAGGATGAACACTGTCCCAAAAAACATAGTTGGTGGCATTGCTGCATGTTCCTGGTGACTTGGGGTTGCATAAGATTGATGTTTCCACTGTTCCTGTCCCACAGCAACCCTTCCGAGCTTCCGCAAATCCTGAGCCAAATATATATATTCAATTCACAAATGAACAGGAGGTACATGCAGAAAGCTGGCTAGTAGATATGCATTCAAAGTGCAAGCATGTTAGAGGAGCTTGCATATATCCTTCCATGAAGAGGTCAACCAGGTCTTTCGTTAAAGTACTCTAACCACTTGGGGTGTTATGTCAAAAAAAAACATTCCTAGTTGGGTGAGAAGACCGGAAGTGAATTCCTATTTATTTCTAGTAAATAGTAAAGTAAATTTGCATTTTAAAAAAGTAAAATTGATAAATATAGGAGAAAAGAATAGTTAATAGACCTATAACGATTTGCGTTGTGCCGAATGAGCTAACTTGATATTTTAATATTACCATCAAGAACAGAACTTTGGGTTTTGGTTCTTACGTGTACTCTGACATTGATTGAATCAAGTAAGCAATCAGTCTCAACGTTTATAATCTATTTTTTATATGTTTTAACCAATATTTATGTGTTTCTGATTTTTAAGTATTATGGGCAGGGTTGGAAGGAGTTCTCACGTCTGAGTTGTAACTGCTATACATACTAAAAGATATTTGTTGGCATGAAAGTAAGGTTTGGTTGTTCGTTTAGTTGGCATAAAAAAGATATGAAATTTATGAAATTTTTTTTAGTTAAAATTTATGAAAAAAATTTTAGTTATAATTTACCAAGAGTTACTTGTGATGTAAATAATAGATGTAATCTCTTCACAAAAAAATTTCCCCTCTCTTGCATTCTTGATAAGAAAATTTTATTGCAATGAAATTTCAACACAGACCACTTAGTGGAATAAAATCGCAAAGTACTACTCTAAAGACGGATAACCTTTTAGTGAAAGATTAATAATTTAGCCATGAGTTATTTGATTTCATATATTTTTTATTTTTTTAATGCCAACCAATAGCCTAAGAAAATATAACTTGCTCTCATTTTCCTGAATAAAGTGAGGAACCAGATAAAAAGCTTGGATTAAGTAGGAAGTGATTTACTTACCGTGTTTGGAAGGATTGCTGACAAGGTCATAGAGTGGATTATAGATATTAAAAATTGCAATCTTGAGGCCAGACAGCTGCCTTTGAAGACCATTAGCAGCAGAACTGAGCTTCCTGTTGAAATTCTGAGCATCAGTGTTGATTCTGGTCACACAGCTGTTGCTTCCATAACCAAACAGAGTGATGGTAGCCGGCAAGCACCCAAGTGGTGGAAGAGATGTTACCCCAATTTTTCTAGCTCCCAGTCCATGGAGATTCTATCACACACACAAAGAATCATATTTACATACCAGCACTCACTACAAAAAGCACAATGATTACATATAAAAAGGTTAGCACTGTTTTTACATAGGATTCTTCTCCTAAATTATTAATAGATAAACCAATACGTGATGACAAAGTCTCCTAATATAAGCTAAGGTAAGCAATAGATGATTAATGGTGATATGACGGATTCTACGAGCTACTTCATTATTTGTTGTGCAACATACCCTAATGAGCCCTTTGAAATTTTCTACAAGCATATCTGAGTACTGATCAGGTGAGTAGAACTTGTAAAGAATGGGGTTGACATAATAGTTCTGCACAAAGTCACTGCTGCCGAAGCTCACTACATACAATGCATCTTTGATAATTGAAGCAGCCCTGCTGCTTCCAGCAACCTGAGCTAATTTTGATTGATACTCCTTGAAGTATTCCACCTGTTGGGTAAGAGGGATAGCGTGCTACAAAAGAACCAACAAAAAAGCATCACTTACAATGGTATTCATGCAACTCTGTTCTGAGTAAAAAGTAAAACTTTGTTGATTAATTCAAAGAGGGCTTACATAAGCAAGTGCAGTTTTATCATCATAACCAGAAGAAGCTGAAGCAAAATTCACCCCATTAAGAAGGTTCTGGCCAGACGCCTGGGGGCTCAGATATGGAGGTGGGTAAGAAGTGAAACCCAGAGTATCAGCTGCCAATTGACATGCTACAAGTTAGTAACAAAGAAAAAAAAAGATAAACTTTCTGTAAAAACCAAAACAAGTGCATTTGCCTGTGATATCAGTAGCAAGTTTGCCATTGCAGAATCTCCCAGTAGGTTCATGGTTAGTAAAATCCCTGCCATAGGGAGGGAAATCGGACTTGATAATGGTGTGAAGATAATTGTTATTGCCTACATCCACAGCAGAATCACCAAAGGTGATAATGGCAGGGACTAGTTTTGTGTCCTGCCCGTTACCAGCTATGAAAGCAGAGAACAAGACCAACATCAGCAATGAGAAGCTTTTGCTTTTTCTGCTCCTCATCATCTTGTGCTACCCTTCTCTTTATTTTCACACAAAGTGTTTACCAGCCTTAGATATTGGAGGAGGGAGGGCATAAGCGAGTATTAATAGTGGACAACCCCCAGTTTAGGTCTAGGGAGTTGTTAGGAAGCATTCAAAGCTTCTTCCTGCATCCAATGTGCGTGTGTAAAGTTAATGTTGTACTGAGCATTTGCCGCCAATCTGTCCACTGGTGTATCCAGTGTTCAGAGTTCACTCATAGAGCAGTGTTATGCAGCCAAAGCATTAGTTTCTGCCAACTACTAGAGTAGGCGCTAATCACTGTTATCATCATTGACAGCCATTGTTTCTAGTTTTGCAATTTTGATGAAAAGTTAGATTTGGTCACAATTGGTGGTTGAGCTGGGAAAAATGGTTGGAAAGTGAAGTAATGACGTCCGGTCTCTCCTAAAACAGTAGATTGAATGAAAAAAACAGAAAATAAAAGAAAATGGAAGTAATGAAGTGCATTGTCTCCCTCTCCCTCATCACAATTGAAGAAATATTAGCAGACCTCGTGCTTGCAATAAAGAAGGGGCAATGGCACTGCCATGACACACATACATTGTGGGCACACAGCACTCCTCATTATAACCACTTCTATTTCAGAATTATATGTCAAAGGCAAGTAGCTCCTAGCTTGTGTTCATCCCATGGCCACTTCTCTATCTGGACAGCTGGGAGCTAGGCTGTGAATTCTTTTCCAATATTTTGTTTCTGGGTTGAATTCTGATCCAATACTCAAGTCAACCCCATCATCCAACAATAAGTAGTAATTGTATTGCCCGGTCCTTGATCTTTCCTTTACCACTGTGAAGATGATCAGAAGATGTGGGTACTTTGGTATTATCTGAGTTCTCTGGTCTGTATAGATAAGGCACATTTCAACGTCTTTCTCTTAAGGCGAAAGGGAAGAACTGGTTGGCCTCTAGTCGGTGCTGGTAAACGTAGCATGAAGATTGACAAAAAAATATTTAGTACATGAAGATTACATCTTTTTATATTGTTGTGATAAGTTGTGTGGTGCACCGCTTGTGCCTACTACCTGACTAATAAAGATCCAGAGCGGCACTTGCAAACATTTATTGGGGTGCCCAACTCCCGCTTTCCATGCAATCAAAGACAAAGTTGTTCCCTGGATGATTGGGCACCCCATGCCCCTATAAAAACTGTAGCTCAAGCGGAGTGATTAATGGTATGTATAATAATAACAGTCCATGGGTCGGGCATGGAAACTATTTTGCTGTCAGTTAAGACAATTAATATATGGCTTAAATTTTTCTAATTTGCATATCATATAAATCCAACATATTAAGTTGGTTTATTTAAATAATTTCTCACTCGCAAAATATAAAATAATCCATTTATCTAAACTATATAGTATTACAAATTAAAAAATAAGTAATTTAATTAATCAAAGTGATATTCTGACAATTAAAAGTTTTAAGATTAATATTAAGATAGAAATGAGTTACATAGTTATATACTAAATAATTAAATAATATTTGATTAAATTAGTAAAGAGAATTCTACCACTACCTTTTATAATTAAAGTTAATTCAGTTAAATTAACCACGTTTTTTTTATCATTTTTCTAATTGGTGAATACATTATTCAATTTAGTGAGTCTCACCACCTAAAACCTACATTGATAAATAAAAAAATAATAAAGGTAATTATAAATTTTCAAATCAATCTAATGTTTATAACCTATTCATCTTAATTATCAAATAAATTGTAATAAAATTAATTTTAAGATATTTATTTACTAGTGTATTTTTAAAAAATCTAAAAATAGGTCATAATGACATCAAAAAAATAAAATTTTATCAACCTCCTATTTATACACTATTTTAATACATATAAATATTTTTTTGTAGAATTGTAAAAAATCATCTCGAACCAAACCGAATTGTCACAAAAAATAAAAATGATAAACTCGGCAATTGAATGATTATAAAAAGAAGATTATAAAGATAACATGTGTTGTGCAATCGAGGAATAATAAAGGATAACAAAATAGATCATACAAGCAAAAAAAAAAAAAACACACACACACACACACACACATACACACACACACACACACACACACACACATATATATATATATATATATATGATATCATATGAAGATAAAACCAGAGTTAAACATTAACAAGAACATAGCTTAAAGTATAAGACATGGTATAAGCAAAATTTATGACGCAGACCAAAAAGACACCATCTAGTGATCAATATGATGAAGTGTAACTTTGGTATGAGACATCATCTAGTCCTCTCCTCAATCTTCAATATACAAATACCCACATGTGAACGTAAAATCGTGTTAATGCTGATTCACAAAGTTGTATAATAAAAATAAAATAATACAATAACATACATTGATAAATTTGAATAATTTTGTATTCATTCATTTCATCTCACGAGCTTGTGGAGAGCTCCCTTACCTTCGAGGGTAGCTTCCCATCTGGCTACAAATCTTATATATGTACACATATGCCATAGGCTTAATACGTGATTACCGATTTTCTTAAATTCACTCTCTCGAGATCACAAATGGATAATGAATTATTTGACACCTCTTTTGGCCTAGGGGCAATTCATATATCATATTCTCTTTTTCAATTTCTCAATCTTGTATGGGACTAGGTTAACTCTTTAACTTTTTATACATGCTGCAAATAAGTCATCTGAACCTAATCCGATCAAAAAAAAATTTTGAATATTACAATTTCATAATCATTATACAACCCGAATTGTTGTCGAAAGTAGGTGGATACGATGGAGTTCTATCCAGGCATAAATAGATGTCGGAATCTATCTTAATCTATATGCATACCGAATGGTGATGCACTACACTATATTTAATAATTGACAATCAGTAGTCACTATTTAATAGTCAAATAAAATATTTGTACTAATAAACACCAAGTACAATGTTTAACTAATTAAACTTATCATCTTTATTGTATTTTAAAGCATGGTTGAAGGAATCGGAATCAGAATCGTAATCGGTTTTTCAATGAATCGGAATCGGAAACAGTATCAAATCGGAATCAGAATCGGAATCGGTTATATAAAAATATATATTGACAATTTATAACATAAATATATAAAAATCATATATTGATGTTATTTTGATATTATTATGTGTACTATAGTTTATTATATTTTTAATATTTTTTGGATTTTTTTTAAATTATTTTGAATTAATTATTATTTTATATTCGAGTCGGACTAGATCAATTTTTAATTACGAGAATGCCACCACTCTTCGTCACCTCCACCCCGTCACCGCCGCCGC
>JAVDBV010009501.1:2657-20469 GCA_032619315.1 Piper longum
CACTTAACCGGGTAATTCATACTTAACCAGCTAACGACATTTCATTTAAATGGAAAAAAATTAAATTTTCCCACATTCGATCCCACTGCGTCGAACGTTATTATTATTATTATTATTATTATTATTATTATTATTATTTTCATGGATTTTACAGTTTATTTCTTATTCATCAAGGTTTCCATCTAATAGCTCATAATTGTGGTCATGGACTAATTAGATTAGTCTATCTACAAGTCAAGAACAAGTGTAGAATTTGAAAAATTGTTGGCTAACAGCTTTTACAGGAATGTTTCTACCTTGGCAACTTTCACAATTAGTCAATCCTTGGATTAATGTGTATAGTGCTCTTCCAATTACAAGTGACCAAATAACTGCAATTCAAGGATTAGATGCAGATGTTGTTGTCCCCTCCTTGTAAGCTCTTTTCTCCCTTCCTAGTAGTTTTTGCATATGATCACCATCTCACACATGGATCTGGGCTATTCACTGTCTTGCAAAATATGGTTACTAATTAAATCTATATTTGAATATGATAATAATTCAAAGTTTTTTCACAACCTTAGAAATTCTTAATTCTTACCCAAATCAATTGAGAAAATGAGGCTAGAGCATCAAAAACATATGTAAATAATACCAGAATAATAACTGTAAAACCCATTATTCGAGTTAGGGTTTTATATTTAGAACCAATCGGTTCGACCGTTATTTTCGAGTCGAGTATGTTTCAGAACACGTGTACTAAGCCGACCCAAGTCGCATGTATGAGCTATGAGGGGTCATGTGTACCCAAGTACATGATGATAACGTCATGAATACAGCAGAAAAGAATGAGTTATATGAATATATGGAAGTATGCAATATTTTTTTCTATTTTATTATTCGGTTTGATCGTAGAATTAGTTTTAGGTCGTTTACCGCGTTACGGGCAGTTTAGGTGGATTGATAGTTATAGAGCATGACATTTGGATGTTGTGTGTTTATTTTATTTTATAAAATTTTTCCTGATTTTTCTGGATTTGTTTTAATTTATTTCGATTTAGATATTATTCTTGACTCGAGCAGGAGACGAGTCAAGTAATATCTACAAATATGCCATCCTATTATATTTTCACCCTCGACATCTTCCAGAAACCCAAACCCTAGCTGCCCCCTTTGGTGGTCGCTGCCACCGTTGCTGCCGCCACCCAGCCGCCGACCGACGCCGCACCCTCTCACGACGGTGTCGTCGTGCTGCCCCGACCAGTCCCTGCCCTCGTCCGGCTGCCGCGAGACCGGAATCGCCACACCTGCGACGCGGTTTCATTGCCAATTCCACTGCCGGCAACCGTCACCGTCGCCGTCCAGTGATCGACTCGGCATCCACGAACCCCAAACAACCTTCCCCAACCAGAACGCCGCCCGATCGCTGCCCTGTCCGGGCGGATCTAGCCACCCATGGCCGCCGCCCTATTCCTACCATTTTCCGGCAAGCCACCACCTCCATTGGCCACGTCGATGTCACAGACCCATCGGGCTCGCCAAGCTGGTTCCGATGGTACCCTATACGGCCCCTATCCGGCCAATAGATGCTGCGGGCAACTCTCCCCGGAAAACCGCCAGAAAGTGGCCAGAAACCACTGAACCTGCCGGAAAACTGCCAGAAAGTAGCCGGAAACCACTGAACCTGCTAGGATTGAGTAGTAGTTATGATTAATGATTAATTAATTGATAATGAGGTGATTAAACCCTTATGAGTGATAAGTGACATGATGTGATTGAGTATAAGATGAACAGCTAAGTGATCTAATGAGATAGATCGAGGATGAGCATGATAAGTGGCTAGGATGTAATTTAGGAAAATATAATAAAATTGACAATAATATGAGGACTTAGAATTATTATATTAATGATTATTGAATTGCTTGATTGATGACAATTTGCATTGTGTACTGATCATGTCGTTTGATGCATCATTTAGTTATCCGGCGTTAGTATTTAGCTTTGATGTGTAGGTACGGAGTAGGAGCTCGCCGCCTAGGCACGATGACACGCTTGGAACTTCTACTAGGTCCGTTAGGACTCGCTTCTATTTTATGCTCTTTCTATTGTATATTTGATTATGACTTGCAGGAAGAGTTAAGTGGCGTTTTATCGGATCCCACTTAACTCGGGTCATTTAGCCGAACTGTTTTCCGGATTAATAACCCTCGAGGATGAGATCCCTCGAGAATGATTTCGAAAACAAGATCCACAGCAAGTTTCCTTCAGGCTTATTTTATAAATCCCTTCCAGGCCTATATATATTTTTATCAAGTTTTCAGTGAGACCACACGTACCATGCAGAGGATGTCGTGAAAGTCAAAGCGGGCTCTGGATTAGTGCCAGCGGACTGTTCCATTCCCGAGGGATCCTAACAACTTCGTGTTTGAGTTCTCACACCCAGAGAACGTGGAGGTTTATGGGTACTGTTTAGTACAGTGCATGTCATGACTTGTAGTTCAAAGGGTACTGAAGGCGACTGCCTGAGAGTACTCGGTCTTTGTGCTCAAGGCCAGGAGAAATATGGAGGTAAGGAGAGGGCTTACGATTTGAAACCAAAAAATGAAGTATGAAATGCCGAGATAGGCAACAGCAGCAGCAGTTTAGTCAATTCAGGACGCTACCGGGTCTGCAGCCCAGTGGCTCCTCAGTAGATGCCCTTCAGAGAGTTCACGAGAAGTATATGATGTTTTCTTTCATATGAGAGTTTGCACTCATAGCCAGTTTGTTATTAGTTATATTTTGGACCAATAACGATCATTACTTACGGTTTTGTACTATATGTAGGTGACGACTATGAGATGGAAGTGCGAGCCTGGACAGAGGAGCAATAAGGTCTTTTGCACCCAGATGTATTCGGTGACTGAATGTTTAATATTCTGTTTATGCTTTTATTATATTTGAACTGATGTGAGGTAATGAAAAGCATGATGATGTGATGAACTGCTAAGGCGTGATGCCATGATGTGAAAAATGAATAGAGAGCACAGGTGGGCTGAGACCTAAGATTCAGAGAAAGATGCTTACAATAGATTAGAATCACGTATGAATAAAGTTGTTGATTTATAGTTATATATATTTGTATACGTTGATGTGACAGGGTGGCCCCTAATTGCATTTTTAGGGGAAATTTTATCCGTTATATTTTAAAATTTTCATTAACCTTGTCGTAACTGTATTGGTATGTGATTGATTGTTAAGTCATCCATGTAGTATCATGTTAGGGTTTTATACATTTCGCATATATATGGCGAGTTGTATTTTCATCTTAAAACGCCGAGATTAGATCCGCAGGAGTTAGGTTCGGGTTAGTCAACCTAACCAGGGCCTGTAACATGCCGGTTCGGTTTACGAGCATGAACTGGATTTGGTGTGTTACAATAACTCTATATAAGAGCTATCTATTGGCATAGGTGCACAAATCACAAAGATGCTTGGATATTGTTGGGCTATGTTATCTCCTCCTTTAGTTTTGGGGTGTTCATGTTTTATTTTTGTCGTTGTGCCTCTCCTTCTTAGTTTTACAAAGGTGTTTTGGCTGCATTGATGTGATGTGAACTTTTGGTCGTTGGTCATTTTAATATGACAAGATAGTTCCGTATAGATATTTATTGATCTCAAACAGTAGTTCATATTTTTTATAGTCAAAAAAATATGGGCATGTATGTCTAACTATTTTTGTGTAGGAATTCGCCAAGCCCCAGAATACTAGAATTGGACGATAAAATTAACTGAGGTATGCTGACCATATTAATTGTGCATGTAACTGATACGAAGAAGAAACATGAGTCGAAGAAGTTTTTGTGTTATTCGATTTTGTAGGAGAATGGTCCATGTCAAGACTAGGCAAACCAAGAGTCTGGACAATGCCTAAATGTAGGTAAATGCTCTATAAATGTGATGTGAATGCGGCAGAATGCTTCTAAAATGTTTCTCTGAGTGAAAAAAAAAAATTAGAATGTCCTCCATTTGGCTTTATAAATTATAAAATTTATATATGTTGTCAATTTTTTCTCACGCCCACCTAGCAAGGGAAACTGTATTGGATTTTCTTCATGAATCTTAGTCTCATTGGAGTTTGTTCATGTATTTTATAATTTTTCTCCACATTAGATTCCCTTCGGCTTTCATCTTTTGATGCCTTGAGTAGTTTATGTCCCTAAGGAACAATTTTGTATTTTAAGGAGTCATGAATTAATATCTAAAACTTTATTATTTCTATTTGATTCGCAAATGGATAGAATCGAGGTGTTACAATAAGGGTTATCAACATGTTGAATGAGATCATCAAGACCATGTTATGGCATATCATGTAGTCATGGGTATATTAGTTTGAGTATTAATAAAGCTTTATATTGTTGTTTAGACTTAGAAGTTGTGGTTGAGCATCAAGGAGATCGAAGCCACACGTTGACCAACTTCATTTAGTCGTATTTAGAGAGTTTTAAGATTACTTGTGTGCCAATGTTTTAAACAAATTAATCAAGACATATTTTGACATAATGACATTTGTAAGCTCACGTATTATGGTTATGTAATCAAGTACAAATAAATAAGCAAGATAAAATCTAAAACAAAAGGTTTTATGTTTTTTTTTGTATTAAGTCCAATAAAAGGAGGGGCCTAGGCTTAACATCAAGTTTTCACAAATATTTATGCTCATGTGCTAGTTCAATAGATGTACTACGCTAGAGGCTTTGGTGCATTCCCATAAGCAATGGGCGACGTCCATGTTCATGCTATTGTCTTGACGTTACTAGTGATCTCCAGTGGTTCTTATGTTCATGTGGCTCTTGTAGAGGCTTCCAAATTTTCAAATGAGCTATAATGCTAAACTAACTAGGGCTACAAAGATTGAGCCACTATGCGATAAAGGTTGAGCCACTAGGCTATAAAGGTTGAGTTACAAAGCTATAAAGGTTCAGCTATAGTCCTCAAAGGATCAGCCACATGGCTACAGAAGTCGAGCAATGAGTTTTATGTAGAATGGCTTTTGACCGTGTTTTTTTCTTAATATGTGTTCTACCTTTATATCATAAAGGTTGGGTTATGAAGAAAGTATGCATTATGATCTAGGGTTATAGAAGTTGAGCTATAGTTAAGATATAACGCCAAAAAAGTTAGACCAAAATTTAAGTTATTAAGCCACAAAAGTTTGGCATAGGTGGATGTTTTCCTAAGCCACAAAAGTTTGGCTAAAGATAATGTTTTAAAATGTTTTAGGGTTGCAAAGGTTCAATTGTAGCAAGAACCATGTAAATAAAGTGTTCATGTAAATTATGTTTTATGTTAACCAACTAGGACTTACTAGTAAGTCACATGGGTTGTAATTAACCGGTCTCAAGTAAATTTTTATACCACATGATATGATCAGCTATATTCAATTATGTTGAAGTTATGTAATCAGTTATTGATTTAGGTAATGTTGTATGTTATGTTTATATTTAGCTTTGATGTTTAGTTCATGTTCAAGTAATGTTCAATGATTTGTCGGTTTGATCAATATGCTATTTAGTTTTATCTTTTTACTATATTAACTACATACATAAGTAATGGGCTCAATACCAAACTTTGGGTTCTGAGCATCTTTGTACGCAGGTAATAAGATGATTCTTGGAGCGATAGGATTGAAGACTTTCAACACTTAAAGGAGTTCTTATGTAATCTTGCATGTTGTTTAACAAAATTAGTGATCTGGTGTTGAGATGAAACTCAATGCATATGTTTTTATTGTTTTGTTTTATGGATAAATGGCTAGTATATGAGACGATAATTAAATAAATGATCGGCTCTTACATTATTCCGCACTGTCATGATATTTCCTAATATTTATTTTATGTTCACGGTCATGTGAGGTTTCAAATACTCCAACAATAAGAAACTTCATACTCCACTAATTGTGGGGAATTTAACAAATAAAACGGTAACTAGAAGGGTGGTTTGATGTAGCAACTGGTACAATAAATCTACTTCCACAAGGAGACCCCATCTTATAACATCATATATTAGGATCAAATAAAAAAATTATAGTGTGACAAACTATATTTTATTGATATTCTCTTGAGATATTGTAATTACATATAATGGTAGTTTTGATTGGTAGAATTTGAAATTAAATAAATATTTTTTAATAAATTATGTATATCCTTAGTTGGGTATTGAAATCCTATGAGATGTAATTTTTTGCAGATTTAAATTGAGTCATCTACAAGGCCATACCTAAAGATATTGTTCGGTAAAGCGATGTACGTTATGAAGACACGCACATCGTGATTAATAATATACAATCCTCTGTTACATTACAATCAATTAAAGTAAAATAGTACACAAAAGAACCAGGGGTTTAGTGGTTTCAGTTTATCACATCTACAAACTATACTAGTGCCTCATTCAAAAAAGGTAATCATACATAAATAAAAGATCAACACAAATATATATTAATTCTAAGCGGGGAAAAAAACATACTAATTCTAACAATCTTAAAGTTTTCGCCTTCACAGTAAAAAAAGAAGAAGTCTTGCAAATTTACTTGCGTCCTTGGAAGAGCTCATTGAGCATCATCTCCACATCTTCCTCACTGTACTTGACATGCCTCGCACCTCCATCCCCCATGCCCTGCAACCTACTCAAGAAGCTCCTATACGCGGGCAGCAACGCCTCGACGACGGCAATGCGCAGCTCCTCCCGGAGCTGGCCGTCGGCCACCACCCATTCCCTCTGTCCACGGCAAACCTCTTCCAATCCGGAATTGAATTGCTTCAACCTGTCCCTCCCCGTCTTGCCGGTGCCCGCATTCGAGCTTCCGCCGCTGCCGTTGCCATGGCGGCTGCCGCTATCAAACTTCAGAGGTGCTAAGACCCGCCCCCACGCCGTCCGTATGTAGACGGTGTGGTACTGCCGCACCTTGGCCGCATGTTTCCTCACCCAGTCCTCCCCGAGCACAGCTCCGAGATCGCTGTCCCTCGCCTTCTGCACAATGTACCGGTTGTTGTTCATCAAGAAGACGGCGCTCTGAGCAGGATCGCTGTAAATTTTGGACTTGGCCTCCAGATTGCTCTCTAAAAGCTCCATAATCCAGGATATCTCCACGCCGAGGGATGACGCGCCGGCACCGGCCCCGGCATCAACGTTGTCGAAAAACTCGCCGTCCGCCGTTCGCCCGCCCAGCACCTGCTCAAGCGTCTGCTGCGACCCACAAGCCGCGCGGAGGTAGTTCATGACGTAGCGGGTGATGGGGTGAAGACCGCCGCCGGGGATGGCGGCCTTCGCAGGGTCGCGTCGGATGAGATTCTCGAGCTCCATGAACACGCCCCTGATGGCCTCCCCGAGGCGCTTCCAGATGGTGGCCGCCTCCGCCCGGAGAGAGGCGCAGTAGTGGTCGGAGAAGATGAGGTTGAAGTCGGGCATTAGGTCGCGCATCGTCTCGAACAGATCGAGCACGCGAAACAGCCGCTCGGGGGCCCGGGACCCGATCGCCACCGCGTCAGCGAAGTTGAGGATCTGGATCGCCGCGCCGCGGCAGACCTCCATGTAGGTGGCGTCAGCGAAGGGGTGGGGGGACGCGATGCCGCCAAAGACGCGGTCGACCAGGCGTCGCTCGCTGGGGAAGAAGACCTTGAGCGCCATGTTTGCGGCCTTGATCCACTTCTCGATGTCGTCCTCCAACTGCGGCCACGGCGTCTTCTGCACCTCGTCAATGCTCCGCCGCTCCAGGCCAAGCCGCGAGAGGCTCTCCTCGAGAAACTCCCGGCGGCAGGCGCCGTAGACATGGCCGCACTCCTTGCCGTACCCCGCCGCCACCATCCTCTTGGCGATGTCGTGAAGGTCGGCGACGGTGCCGGATGGGAGGGCGTCGATGATGAAATCGTAGTCCGAGATGGGGTTGGCCACCGGGATGACCCGATCGCCATCGTCGTCCTCCTCCGAATCCGAGTACGACTCGGTCCGGGCGACTGTAGCGCCGAGCGAGTCGAGCGACTCGCCGCCTCGCTCCATCAGCGCTCGGAACTCGTCCTGGAGACGGAACATAGCCTGCTGCAGCAAGTCCTCGGCCCGGCTCAGCAGGCCTGCCGGCGCAACCGAGCGCTCCTCGGCCGACTCGCGGAGGAGGGCGAGGAGCCCGTCGACGGCGTCGAGGAACGCAGCCGAATCGGCCGAGTCGGACCAGAGCGGGCGGTCCGCGGCGACGAATCGCGTTATCCGGCGGTCTAGGGACCTCAGGGCCTGCTCGATCGCCGCCACCGTCGGCGCCCGGTGGAGATTGGCAGCGACGTCGCCAGGAGCAGGAGAGTCGGCCATCTTGGAGAAGCGACCGTCGAAGTTGGAGAAGATCTGGAGGATGTCGTCGGTCATGGTATCGGAGCGGCCAAGGGTCTTGGCTATGTGACGAGCCATGGCCAGGAGCTTCTCGTCGCCGTTGTCTTCCATGGTTGACCAGTCCCAAGAAACCACTCAAACCCCAACTCTCAACAGCCTCAGATTTCAGCTCCAATCAAGAGTTTTCCACAACCAAACCTCTAAAACACAAACCCAGAGAATAACATCAGAAACGAAGATTGGACAAACAAATTGGTGCATCAAAATAATAATAAAACATAAAACTTTGATATACCTTTGGGGCACCTTCTAGCCGTTCATCGGGATAAAGTTCCAAAAGTGATAAAGCAGACTACTTTAATAGAGGTTGGGGACGAGACCGGAGAAGGAAAGCGGTGACCGGCGTTGTGGGGAATGACGCAGAAAGGGGTGTTATTGGGGGTTGGTCTGGGCGTTAATGTAAACGCGGTTTTACAGTTGTGCATCACACAACGAGACAAGATTAAACACGCAGGGTAGACTGATTAAAATATAAGGGATATTGTTGCGTTTGGTCAGCCGTTTTATGGAGGGCAAAGCTTATCATCCTCCGTGGATTAGAATCAGATTTTATGGATTTTTATTTTCTCTTTTCTCTAAGTCCCCGTAAAATCTTAAGCATAAAATTTACATTGAAAAAATTGATTTAGTGGTTCTTATTCATGCTGTAATTTTTGTGCAAAAGGTCCGGCATCTTACCTTTTTTTTTTAAATAAAAAAGTGAAAAAGGTGCCTTTTATTAGTTAGATATGTTAGCCAGTTATTAACGGTCTTACTATATATAAATCAATGGCTATAGAAAATACCAAATTTAGCCCTTTTAGAACCCGTTTTCCATGCTCGTCTTCCTTCGTTTTGCGGTTGTTGATATTGGACTTCAATTTCTCTCACCCATTAAAATCTTAGTTTTTCTCAAAGCATAGAAGTATGAATTGACTGTTAAAGAACGAAAAAGTAATTTTGTATTCGACTTAGCTTAGTCGGCTTGACTCAAAAATTAATATTTAAATATTTGATCCCAACTTGAATACTATGAGTTGAGTTTAAATTAGATATAATTTAATTTGATTCAACTCGGTTATAACTCGAACTTTACTATATAAAATAATATAATAATATACATAATATTATTTGTCTACTTAAAATACATTTAAAATTATAAATAAATGTTATTGTTAATTATGTAGTAACTGATGGCAGTGGTGGAGGTGTTTTGTTTTTTTTATTAAATTTAGGTTGTCCTTATAATCGAATGATCTAGATTAAAGGTCGAGACCAAAATATTATACCCCTTGCCAAGATAGTGTATATATATATATATATATATATATATACATACATACATACATATATAATAAGTTTAATTATAACTACTTATGTTGATTTATATACAACATAATAACAAAGAAGTGGGATAGTTTAAAAGGAAAGTCTTTGAAGACCATGAAGGTCATGGGTTCAATCCATGCACATTTCATTTTCTATGAGATATTTTTGACATTGTAATCGAGTCAGTTTCGAACACGAGCCGTATTCGAATGAACTTCCAACTATTCGAGTCGAATTTGAGCATGAGTTGAGCTCGGCCCGGTTGCTCATTTAGCTGTAACACCCTGATTTCAGTTCACTTAAGAACCAAATCTTAAGAAAAGTTCGGTTCACTTAAAAACAAAATCAGAAATGTTACGATCAAGTCGAATTATGTTTAAAGTTGTTGGTCGGTACGACCCTATCGATAAAATAAATCGAAATAACCTTCTTCGTGACATGATAATAGAAACATTGTTAAATACACGTTAAAACACATCGGACATAAAAACATTGTTAAATACACGTCAAACACATCGAACTTATTTAGTAAGAAAGTAAATAACTATGCTCAGTTCAAGTGTGCGCAACATTTATCTATCATCCCACTAACGTCCACTAAAGATTGCAAGACCTCCATATATTATATGAAAAACGTCAATAACAAGCGTTCGTTGCTGGTCTGAAAAATTACTAATACAAACTAGCAAATGAGTATTTTATTACTCACGAAAACTTATAAAATTTTAAGAATGCCTCAAATGAGTATTTTATTACTTACAAAAACTTATAAAACTTAAAGAATGCCTTACATTGGGCGGTAAGCAAATATATTTAAGTAAGTGCCGGCTCACATGCATGCCCCACATCTTCAAAATAACCCCCCACGGTACTCAAGTGGCAAAATGAAAAGTTAAGTTAGTGCCATAAATTCTAAAAATGTGCTACATTACGTAGTACCCTCATACACTGCACTACCTCAAGATTTGAAGGAGCTAGTATGATCCATACATATATTCATACCATTCATTCTCTTATTCGTGAAATCTGCAAAAATGTACATAGTTAAATAATTAGCTTAGGGAAGAGTTTGTATCATACATTTCTAGATCTTAAATTTGAAAACCAACCATGGATTGGAGCTTAAGTTCTAAAACCAACAAGGAATCTCATCATCTTAGTATTATTAAACATGTGTATAAAATATGGCTGAATACCCCGACATCGGAGGAATATGATAAAACACCGTCGAGGCCGTCCTACATATAAAACACAATTAAACTATACATGCAATGAGTCAAGTAGAGAGGGAAAGTCCTACAGACATGTGGCCCAAGCTCCAAGTGCATCGACACTTCTACGGCAAGCACAAACTCCATAACGCATCGAAATTCACTACTAAGTAAAATTGATGTTATACATGATGTATGCTCATGGCGTGTGATCATATCATCAATTCATCATAATAAATAAAATAATGCTAACAAACCTATAACTAAGCATATAACACAAAAATTGAGATATAATAATAATAAATAATAAATAAATACACTCATAGATAGTTAGATAATAATAAATACATGAACATAAATCATACTCTAATCAATCAAATAATAATATAATTATACTATATGAATATACAGGTAAACAAGAGTAAATATCATATATACTCGTGTTAATAAACATATGAATAGTTAAGTAATTAAATAAATATTAACTCAATAAATAAATAAATAAGGAAATAGTTAATACTCATTAATCATTAATATTAATAATATCATAGTTACACAACACAAGAATACATAATTAAATATAAATACATAATAACATACATCTAAAGAATAAATAATTAATTAATTAAATTTAGAATTTAGTAAACATAACAAGACTAATATTCATAAATAAATATAATATTAATAACAATAAATATTCATTGTAGACATTCCTCATACACAATAACATATAACTAAAAATGAATAAGTAATTGAATAAATAAATAAATAAATAAATAACTATAAAAAATACTCATAACATTAAAACATGCTAAATATTGTGAGTATGTATCTAAACTAATATAAAAGTTCTCGAATTATAGAAAACGTTGCAAGAGTGGACGAAAATGGTCCGAAAATTAGTTGAACCGGACCAAACCAAGGTGAAATAGACCGAACCGAATGGCTGAACCAACTATTGGGCTAGGTCAACTAGGCTGATGGACACAACATGGATCTGGGCTGGCGAACTCGGGCATGACTAGGCAGATGTAAATGCGGGCAAGAGGGCCGTGAACTGGGAAAATTGGCAGAACGGGGTGGGCGGCAGTGCCTGTCTTCGGAAAATGCCGATGGCGGCGTGACTAGGGTCACCACTAGTCGGGATCGGTAGGGGGCATCAAGGCGGAGGTGTTAATGGTGACGATTAGCAGAGTCCGGCCACTGGTTGACTGAAAAACATCAAGAAAGGCAGTGGATTGCCGCCGTGTGCGATGACATCACCGATAGCGATCCCGACCACGGCGGAGGTCGATGTCAGTCTCAAATGGAAGTTGTCAGTGAGAGGAAGCAGTTGGTGTAGTCAACTTCCTCGAAGGTCACTCGCTGGAGCCTGAAAATGGCCCGAAAGGTTGCAGCGGCTGTGGAAAATGACTATAAAAACACAGTCGTTGCAGCGACTGCGGCGGTTTTAATGGTGATGTTGGGTACGGACTGGTACCCTGCCGTGAGATGGTCACGGCCATACCTATGTAGTGGCCGGAGGAGGGTGGGGGTCACACCGATTGAATGTTGGCGTTGCTAAGGGTGTGACTCTGAAAATCAGTCGAAATGTTTGAATATAAATGGGAGAAAACTTGGTTGACATGGACAAATAAGATCTTGTCGCGTGGCATGATGATGGGTACTAGTGGTCTAGTAGGACCCCCCTATAGGTATATTTTTAAGGGTGCTGCCCTAGGACTCCTACATTTTGTGGGTGATGACTCATGTCGGACTGAGGTAATTCGTTGACCATTGTTGCGCTTGGTACATGGTGGTCGAATGTGAACTCAGCCCATGAAGACTCCCAATAAGGAATATATAATAGTTCGAAGAATTATATGGACCTAGAATATTGATAAGGCCTATGACACGCGATCATAATACGAATGAAACTTCTCTAAAGCATTCCCTTTTGTGAGCCAAATGTGCCCACAATCTATCTAGAGGATGTTTCATTTAACATCAAGAGAATTCAACATAACAGAATTCTCCTTTATATAGAATAATAAATGTAGAATTCAAGAAGTCACTTTATTTAATTTTTTGGCAAAGAACATAATCACACATAACTATACCACCCATTTGTATGATAACGGAAAGTCAAAAGATCTAACTATTGAGTTAAAGCAATTATCCATAAATATCATTGTACCCGTGCTCTAAAGATTATAATTTATAATTTATGATGTTCATTTTTATAAATTAATTTAATTAAATATTATTTATTGTTCATTCTTAAGATTTAAAAACCTTAAATAAAATAAAATAATTATTTTTTCCAGGGTTTTATAATCTCCCCAACTTGAAAATTTTTGCCCTCGAAAATATAATACGGAAAAAAATTAGGGTTTTACAATCTTCCCAGCTAAGGAAATTTTTATTTTTTAAAGTATTACCACTTATATGCATAACTAACGTGGGGCACAGTGTCCCATTACACTAATCCATATCACATAGGTGTACCATACCACCCATACTACCTAGATAACACCATAGATTGTAAAGGCGTCCTATATACACTCACTGGTTTAGGTGTCATGTTCACCTTGCATGACACATAAGTAGTACACCCATAATTACTTATTATCTAAAATAATAAAAATTAATTTTATACAAGAATGATGAACGCTTATAATTTTGTTTTTTAACCCTTGGGATAGTGGACTCTTAGACTTTCAACAAGGTCAAGATTGATTTGAATGGTTCCGTGGGAAACACAGCTCTGATACCACTTGAAACGACCCACTCATTCTGAGACACAAGCCAGGTGTTACTATACAAAACTAAATGTCTCGTAAATTAATTTTCTTTTAATTTTTAATATTTTAACATAAAATATTAGCTCGAAATAATCTAAGCCCCATGAATCGAACATAAATCCCACTGCCATTTAAAGAATAATCCAATAACAAAGTCCTCCATTTGTCCTGACTCTACCCACCCTTCCATGCTCATACTTGCAGAGGCAATTCCGTGTTAGTGATAAAAAGAATAAGTTATTTAATTACAAGAAACAATTAATATATTCCACAACATCATTAATTACGTCTTTTAACATGTTGCCCTGTGTCGGGACTCCCACATAATAATTTTTATGGGTGGTTCCCCGTGGCGTGACTCCCACATAATAAGGGTGGTGCCCCATATCAGAACTTCCACATAATTATTTTTAAGGGTGTTTCCCATGTCGGGACTCACACATAATAATTTTTAAAGGTGATGCCCCATGTCGGGACTCCCACATAGTAAGAGTACTGCCTGGCATCGGGATTCCTACATAATAATTTTTAAGGGTGCTGCCCCGGGACTCCCATATAGTAATTTTTAATGGTGCTACCCCGAGACTCCTACATAGTAATTTTTAATAGTGCTGCCCCGGGACTCCAAAATATAAATATATTACATTTTATGAGTGCTGCCTCGTGTCATACTGAGTCAATTCGTTGATCCCGATTGCGCTTAGTGCATGGTGGTCGAATGTAGACTCAGGCAAATTAAGACTCCCAATTAGAAATATATAACAGTTTGAGTAATTATACGAACCTCGAATTTTGATGAGGCCTACGATAGATGATCATAATATGAACAAAACTTCTCTAAAGCCTTCCCTTTTGTGAGCCAAATGTGCTTACAAACTATCCAAATGATGTTTCATTTACCATCAATAGAATTCTACTTTATATACAAGAATAAGTATAGCATTTAAGATGTCACTATATTTAATTTTTTGGAAAAGAACGCAATCACACATAATTATACCAGTCATTTGTATGATAACAAATAGTCAAAAGAACTAACTATTGAGTTAAAGCAATTATCAATAAATATCATTGTCTTGGTATTCTAAAGGTTATAATTTATAATTTATGATATTGATTCTTATAAATTAATTTAATTAAATATTATTTATTGTTCATTCTAAAGATTTACAACCCCATATAAAATAACCTAATTATTTTTTAAAGGGTTTTACAAATATTGTTATTACAAATTTATAACTTCACCTTCCTATCTTCTCGTAGTCGTTGGATAAGATAAAGTGGACAAAAATAAAGCATGCTGGTGTATATAATGTGCGGTGATGCTTGTACTCACCTCCCTCTTAAGTTTTAAGGGTTCAAAATCAGTTATTAATGAATTATTTTAATTTAAAAATTATAAAAGCTTGCAATGAATTTTATTTTATGGTTAATTTTTTAAAAAATGTAAACATTTACACAAAGTATTACATGTACCCTATGTTTTTTGAAAATGATTACTTACACTTTCTACTTTCAAAAAGCAATCACTTATATGTCTATGATTTTAATACCATTAGTAAGCGGTTAAATATTGATTGCATGGTCAAAGTTGGATTATGTTTTAAATTGATGTTATGGTAATATTGGACACAATACACACACACACACACACACACACACACACACACACACACACACACACACATACACACATATATATATTAGTAATTTTTTCTTAACCTATTAATATATTAATTAAATAGAAATATTGTTAATGTTTAGTATGTTTAGACCACATAATGATTAAGTTATTAGTTAACATTTATATATATGTTTAGACCACATATGTAACACCCCGATTTTGGTTCACTTAAGAACCGAATTGGAAATGTTGTGATTGAGTCGAGTCATGTTTAAAGCTGATAGTCGATACGACTCGATTGATCAAATAGATCGAAATAACCCTCTTGGTGTCATGAGAATGGAAGTCATTGTCAAATAAACATCAAAATACATCAAATATAAATAAATACAAGAAAGAAAATCTTAAGTTGAGCTCAAGTGTGTGTAACATTTATCTGTCCTTCCGCTAAAGTCGATAAAGGATTTGCGAGACCTACATATATTATAAGAAAACCGTTAGTAACGAATGTTACTGGTCCGAAAAATAACTAATACAATCTAGCAAATGGGTATTCCATTACCCACGAAAACATATGAAACTTCAAGAATGCCTCACACCGGGCAGTAAGCAAACATACTTAACAAATGCCGGCTCGCATGCACGGCTTATAATCATAATCATACATACATACAGCGCTTACGCCCTCACACCTTCCATATCACCCGCCATTGTACTCAAATGGCAAAAGGAATAATTAAATTAGTGTCACATATTCTGGAAATTCACTGCATTATGCAGTACCATCATACACCCGCACTACCTCATGGTTTGAAGGAGTACTAGCACGGTCCATACATATCTCCGTACCACTCATTCTCTTATTCGTGAAATCTGTAAAATAGCGCGTACTTATATAATAGGCTTAGGGAAGAGGCTGATATCATACATTTCTGGAGCTTAAGTTCGAAAACGAACAAGGGATGTCATCCTTATAGTTCTATTAAACATGTGTAAAAACACGGCTAAATGGTCTGACATCGAAAGGATCCGATAAAACGTTTTCGATGTCATCCTACGTCTAAAATACGATTAAACCATACACGCAAGGAGTCAAGCAGAGAGGGAGAGAGTCCTACGGACCTGTGGTCCAAGCTCCAAGCGTGTTTGCACATCTATGGCGAACTCAGACTCCGAAGCGTACATCGGAACCCACTGCTAAATATCGTAAGTAAAAACTAATGTCTCTATATGATGCATGCTCGTGGTGTGTGCTCATATCATCAATACATCTTAATAAATGAAACAATGCTAACAAACTTATAATTAAACACTTGGCACGCGAATCGAGATATAGTAATACTAAATAATGAATAATAAATATATAGGAAACTGCACTCATGGATAATTAGATAAATAATAAACAAATAATCATGAACATAAATAATATACTAATGATAAAATAATAATATAGTTATACTATATACGTACAGAGGCAAACACGAGTAAATATTATGTATAGTCGTGTTAGTAGCACATAAATAATCAAATAAGTAATAAATAATTCAATAATAATTAAATAAATAAATAGTTAATATTCATTAATCATAAACAATAATAATAATATCATTCATACAACAAAGGAATACATAATTAAATGCAAGTAAATAATAACATATATATAACGAATAAATAAATAAATAAGTTAATTAATTAATTAATAAATAAATAAATAAATTTTAGGGACCATAATAAGACTGATATTCATAAGCAAATATAATATTAATAATAACAAGTAATCATGTAAACATTCATCTTATATGATAAACATATCAATAAAATAAATAAATAGTAATACAAAAAATAATTAATTAAATAAAATAATAATTAAAGAAAATTCATCATAACTGGAAATTATGTTGAACAATGTGAATATGAATCTAAACTAATGTATTGGTTCTCGAATTACCGAAAACGGTGTAAGAACGGACGAAAACGGTCCAAAATGAGCTGAACCGGACCGAACCAAGCTGAACTAGACCAAATCAAGATGAATGGCCTGAACCAACCCGGGCTCGAAAAATGGGTTGGGTTGGCTGGGCGGACCTGGACAGGACAGACGGGCTCGAACATCCTACAGGCGGATGCGGTCGCGGTCAGCGGACATGGTCGCGGGTAGGCATACACGGTCGCAAGTAGGCGGACACGGTCGCGGGTAGGCAGACACGGTCGCGAGCAGGTGGACCTTGGTCGGGTAAACGGGCCGAACAGGGGCGGCGGTGTTCGTCGCCGGAGAACAGCCACGGCGGCACGGCTGCAGCGGCCACCGGTCAGGATCGACAGAGGAGAGGACGGGCGAGATGCTGGTGGGGTCGACCGGCGGAGTCCGGAAGTGGTCGGCCGAAAAGCGGTCAGAAAGGGGGTGGCATCGCCGCCGTGTGTGGGGACGTCGCCGGCGGCGATCACGGCCATGGCGGAGGTCGATGTCAGTCTCAAAATGTAGATCTAGGTGA
>JAVDBV010009518.1:0-16178 GCA_032619315.1 Piper longum
CTCCACTCCATTATGTGGATGTTTTTTTTTGAACCAGGCACCACATAGAGGAAGAACCATGTTTCACATACGTTTATTTGCTATACGTCATCTCTTAATTAATTAATCTCCATTGATTTGGTAGATATTAAGTCATTTAAACTTGTATATACGTATTTACTTTTAATGATCAATGTCAGCGCACTTTGAATGTTGCTTCCATGGTGGTAAATACAATTAAATCTCAATGCTAGCCATCTCTTATTAGATGTCATAGTTGTTCTCAACGCAATATCATATTTCTAAGATTAATTAGGTCTCTCAATTGATGCGTTTAAATACTTTTTTCCTGCACTAACCAAATTGTATATATTTACCACCAAATGTGAATATACTCTTCACATGTGACACAATATCGATAAACATAGTTATTGGAGTTACAAAACTTAAATACAATATTTGTTTCATCACATTCTTTAAAAATGCATCTCATGTCAATGCTTAGCGTATATCAAGAGTATACTTAATTACCTTGTTCTTTTTGTTTTTAAATGATTAAGTTCCTCTAGCACTCATAGTACAATCGTAAATCTTAGCATTCACCTAATTTGATGTGGATATAAAACCTAAAGGGCGTACGCATATCCATCTCAACAGCTAGCCAACATTGATCAAATAAAACATGATCATATAAATATAGTATGTACGTATCTATATATTATATACTTAATGCGTTGTTTGGACGTCAATATAGAAAGGGCATAATAATTCCTAAATAAAATGATTGGATTACAAGCACATCAGCATCAGGGGCTCCTTGTTCAGACCTTAGAGAGATTTGAAGTACATGCAAACACAAGGGGGGAACTAAATTAGGTAGGACCTACCGGATCTAGACGTCCCAACCTTTCCCAACTTTCTTTGTGTCACCAACTGTCCTTCATTTCCCTCTCAACTGCTAAAATATTAATCCACTTGGGCTATACGCACCAGAGATGGAGAACAGTTGCTCGTTGAATCAAAACGTTCATTTCCCATCATACATGGCTATACATACATCAACTCCACCACCAAGACGTAATCATGCATTAATAAGGCTGCTTATACCGCGATTAATAAGTTTGATATGGCTTAATAATATTACGCGACGCGATAAAAGTTTGATTCATCTCGATTAACTCAAAAGAAAGCAAGCTTCTGATTGCGTTTGGTCAAATATGCTATTTGACTCACATCATAATTTTGAAATTACTTTTAAAACTCCTTGAGCAACTCCACCGTCTCTGCTTTCCGAATCAACCTGCATGGATAACTATCAGCTGACAATTTTATGATTCACTCCATTTGACTTCTCAAGTCAAGTAATATATTATTAAAATATATTATTTTTCATTGAGTTTATTTAATCAATATTTTAAAGTATTGTCAGTGCTAAGTATTAATATAATATTATATATATATATATATATATACATATGCATAACAAGACTTGATGATCCGAGAATTAAGCGCATTACACTTTCTTTCAAATGCTTGGCTCAGATTGCAAAATCCATCTATATATTTTTCGTATAGATATCAATTACTCCTAATTAAGTCCTAACACAAGAGACAACCAGACATTCATCTCTTTCAATTTGGGTACCAATCTAATTCTTAACTAAAGCCGAGTATGCAGTACAGGGTAACCAGGATATACGTGGAGACGAAAAACACCAACCATTTATCATAAGTTATATATAAATGTTCTAATATTTCATAGGCTGTTTAGTCAAAATTTCTTTTGGATCAAGAGGTAATAATAAGTTGAAAAGAATAGAAAAAAGGGTGATAATTAATAACTTAGGTGGTTAAAGAAAAGGGTATTTTTGCAATCTTATTGATGAGAACGCGGGTGACTTTGGTTTTTCCCAATTTAAAATTTATGATTTAAGATGAAAATTTAGAATTTAAAGTTCAGAAAGTAACAATACGGTGCATTCTTAGCCACTTTGCATCTGTTTAAAATACTAAGACTTCTGTTTGATACCTTAATTCCATGACAGCTACAGTATTGGGTACCAAGCCAATGGAATATTGACACCTCTTATGCATACACTATATATTGTGTAAGAAGTACACTACAAAACAAGTCTTTTTGGTCCAAATGATCACCATGGAAAGGTCTGAAGATTAATCCCGCAAAAACCTTATCAAAAAGTAAATTGATGTATTCAAATTATCTCTTTAAATAATTAATATAAATTGAATATTTATAAGTTCACCTTTTTAATTTTAGGGTTCGTTTGGTCAACATAAAACTAATATAAAAGAAAAAAAATTATATGAAATGGAAATGCTGCAGTGAGAAAAAAATGACATGAATCATGTTTATATAGTAAGAAAATAAAATAAAAATAAAATATTTATTTTTATGTGCATTTTGTATATGCCTTCCAATTTTTTTTATTTTTTTTAATTTTTCATAAAATAATATGGTTTTGTAAAATTTTTACATAGTTTTATACTTTAACTAAAATTTAAAAAAATTTCACTAAATTTCGAGGCATTAAAGAGCAAAAAAATTTGTAACCTCTAAATTTTCCGTTTCCTTCGTGCAATTTAAAACAAAAAAAAACTTTTATTTAATCTTAACTTAGTTAATATTAAATATAAGACTAATTAGAAAGTTCTCGGCACAGCCAAAACTAGAACATACCATGTACATATCATCATCTTACAAAGTAATCAGCTTGCTGCATGCAAATCCATAATTTCTTTGCAAAAGATCACTACTGTCTTTGTCTACAAGTGGTCACCAAGGACAGCTCCTAAAAGAGCAAAGGTACAAAGCCATGCTATACATGAAGGAATAAATGCCAACGTTTTCTAGTTGCAAATTATTAGGGATGCTAATTAATCAGGCATTGGTAATGTTCATCTAACTTGGAAGAAAAAGGTACGGCTTGGGAGTGTTCACCATTCTCTGTCAGTCGTAGTTGGTAGACCCATGTCTGCACTTAACTTGATCTTAATTCATGGTCCAGGATCGGGCCTCTTGATCATGACTACGATGGATTGATACTTTATCTATCTATATATACATACGTGTTAGCTATAGTTTAGTACCCAACAAGACCAAATTGTAGGCACACATATGTGCACATGATAATGGGCTAATCATATTATATGATATGGACAACTCTATCCAAATAAAGGACGGTGGGCAACTCCAGAGTTGGGGGTAATGGTGCTTTAATGAGAAAGATGAAAAGGGCAATGCGTAGATGGAAGGGGTTGGGCAATGCTACCAGACATACATACGAAGCAGGCACGGTCAGAAGAAATTGAATAGTGATCATCTTTGGACCGCCACTCAACTCACAATTACTTTGCAAAACCTCTTCTCAATCATAGGAAAGGTGATTCCCACACAACTCGAACTCAAAGTTATCATCTTTGCACGCTTACATCTCATCGATTGATTGCTTTTTAAATTGTGGGGTGGTCGGGCGAATGCCCGCTTTATAATATGAAAAAAACTAGTACCGGCTAATATTGACATTCCTATAACAACTCAAGATAATATAGATTCTCGATTATAGGATGAGGGGAGTAATTCTGCCAAATTGGGGGGGAGGGGAGGGGGGGGGGGGGGTGGGGGGAATAACCATTTTATTTGAATGGATGGTCAAACTCGGCTCATTCTAATATAATAGAAGCTAATAGCAAGCAACCTCCCTATGAAATTACTACTGAGAAATCGGGAAGAAGTTGAAATTTTAGCATCATCTTATCAATATATATAAGCTTTGGTTAATAATATAATATTCCACATCCAAGAACTCACTATTACTATTCTAGAAGTTCCAAACTATCATTAGCATCTTTCACAAGAATCTTACCAATCATGATTAATGATAAGCCTTTCCCATTGACTCTCTTAGTTTCTATCACTCTCCATGACTTCAAAACCAGGAAGGCAAAAACAGTCAAATAGAAACAAGGTCCCCAAAAAAAGGAGATCTTTATACAGCCAAGTTGAGAAGGACCCAAATAAGAACAAAGACTGAAAAAAAACATATATAATTGGTGAACTTTTTTATCTGCTCTTTCATACATTGCTAAAAAAGTACAAGTATCTAAGCCACGTCATCTCTTTTATGCAATAAGCCACACAACTTTAGCCCAGTGGATGAATCTTTTTAGTGCCATGACCACATACACGGTCATCAAAGTGAGAACCTCGAGATGCCTCCCCACAGCATGGCTTGAAAGCCACAACCATTCTTGGTTTATTTGCTTCTTCCTTCGGACCCAAGTTTTTGGATTCCTATTGGATTGCAAATGGCGGAAAGGAATGAGTCAATATGGGCAATGCTACTCCTTTTATTCCCCAACCCTAACAGACCATGAAAGGAATCCTAGCTCTTTGAGCATGCTGCTACTTCGCTTTCTGCTTTGCTCAGATTGTTCCTATCTAAGCTTTGCAGGAAGCTTTAGACTTGGACCATAGACACTGCTGGCAAGAAAAAAAAGAAAGAGATATGTTCTTAAATCTACCCTAGAATTGAAAGTGGTGTTAGTTGATCCACAGCTATTATCAACCAAAGACGGGAAAATGGCAACAAGTTAATTCATAAAAAAGTTCAATACGTAATGGAGTGAGAGGAGAGCTCATATGTTGGGCCGGGCTTTGTAGATATAGATAGTAGTGAGTCTAAAAAATTTTACTTGGCCCGTGACAAGACCACATTTTTGTTTAGGTCAAACCACATAACTTGATTTGGCTTCCCAAACAGAGCTAATTTTCCAGAAGGTTAGGTGCTCTATTTAATGACACGGGTTCTGATAAAAAATCCATAACCATAGCCTCTTAGTCATTAGGGCATATCAAGCTCATCAACCAGAATAAAACCCGGACCTAAAATCCATTCCGGATTCGCGTTCCTAAATTACATCATTTGTGACCCCCACGCCTCCATCTGATACCACTTCTAATATCAAGATTATATATGTTTTGTGGAATGCAACATAGTAAGGCATGAAAGGATGCATAGGAGAAAATAACATAACTCATCAAAGAATGAATGTGTGAAAAAAGAGCTTTGGCTATCACATGATAAGTAAACTGAGTGTTCATATATTTTGTTTCAAACTAAGCCGAGCAGGAAAACATGATTGGGGATTGTAGCACAACAATGTGGAAGAGATTTTAATTATTTGTACTACAGGAAGCAAAATATCCATGCAAAAGAACACGGCTATCAAACAATATCAAAGAAATGTAAAAGTAGGAAAACAAGCTAGCATTTTACACATGCACGAAGCTTTTTCAAGCAGAAAGTGAAGAATGATTTAAACTAAATCACAGATTCACAACAAAACCAAACAAACGAATTTGGCATCTTAATAAAGATCTTAACAAGAGGATGCATTGAAACGGAGGGCAATTACAAACGGCGACAAAATCTTTGGATTGTTATTATGGTAAAATGTCTAATAGGAATGATAAAAAATCATCAGTCTTTCCTTAAACTAGCTGCTTACACTTCCATCATCATATATGCTGCTACATCCCTAATTTTAATGCGAGCATAAGTCTACAGTACATAATTTGGGGAACACAGGGCAGAAGATCTTCCAGATGCATTAGCTATAATGACAGCAGTTCCAACCGATAAATGACAATGAGAAAATAATTATAATACAACAGTACAAGAAGTGAACAAACAGGAGCAATAGCTCCTTTTATTCTTTGCATGATAAACACAACATCATATGATAACAATAAGTAAACTGCAAATGTAGCCCTTCTCTACATCAAATGATCATCATTCTCACTTAAACTAGTGATAAAAATCAGATATAGCATACTAAGAAAATAGATGTTCATTATTGCACAGGGAAAAAGTGTGTGACAGCCAACCAAGTGTCTGACTACTCATGGAATAAACTTGCGACCTGACATTTTTTCAGATTCATAAAGGATGTGATTAATGAGACCACCTGCGGCACTGTAAATTCATCATGCGGAGCGTTATCATCACCAACATGCAGATTTAATAGTAAAACTCATAGATTAAAAAGCATAATTGCATTACCCTAATTGCATTGTTTGCAAGCTCAGTCTGAAGAGAAGGCATTTTTTGGATTTATTCCTACCACAAAAAAGATGATTTTTATGGAGGCTCCCCAGAGCACGGTGTTTCAAGCTATGTTAAAATCTAGGAAAGATGAGTCTTGCGTACAAAATATTAAGTATTCTAAAAAGAATAAATTTCAACGTTCAAGCAGAAACATAGGCTTCTATAAACGGTTTATGTGTCAAATCTCTAGAAATGGTATCTCACTGATAGTTCAATTGAAAACTGTAGGTAATTCATGCAGCTTAAAAATCAAGGTCCTATGATAATTATGATACATGTGCACATTTGACAAATATCAATTAAAAGATCTTTACCCCTCTGTTCATCACTCGTTCTTGATGTAGAGCATGCTCTGTCCTAGCAACCAAAATTATGAACGCGAACAATGGTCTATATGTTTTGCCCCCCCTTATGCACCAATATAAAGCTTTCCAGCCTCAAGACAGTCCAATTTCAGCCAATCCAACCACTTCACAACTTTTATCGACAAATCACCCTACCAAAATTTTCTACAACAAAAACTATACCTGTCCCTCAACTTTTTCTGTATCGTGCTCCATCCATTCCGTCCACAAAAATCGCATAATGAGGGGAACCAGAGTGTCACATTCGCAACGTAGTAGCACACGACTACATAAGCAGTGGAACAAAACTATAACATGCAGGTGATATCATACAACCAGTTCTCAAATGTGATCATCGCTGATAGAATGGTGGAAATGATCACAGTGGATGAGATTGGCATGCACTGCTCAATGATCAACATTCCGGATGCATCAACTTCACAAAATCTATTATTAGCATATTCAATGGCAACAAATTGATAAATATTATTAATCCAAACCATGGCAACCATACAGAGGTATTAAGCTTGGTTATTATTATGAGCCTAATCTGGGAAGGAGAAGGAGTCGGAATCTCGCCAGTTCTCGTCTTCCCTCACCGTAGACTGATGGGAGGGAAGGGGCGGGCTTGGTTTCATGAAGTGTCGATTTGGGCTTTCTTTAAGGAATTTACAGAAGATGGGTTCATACGTAAATATTCATTAAGAAGGGCGTATAATAACTATTTAAGATCATTAAACGAAATGCAACTTTTACTAGGACCGCCTGCATCAGCAATAATTTTGTGAACACTGTCCATGTCTATAGCGGCAATTTTTTTGGCACAATGTCCATGTCTGCAAAATTTTGTGACATAAACCATCTTATTTAAATCTCAATTTAAATTACAAACCCATCTCCATCAACTAATGCCCACTATCCCAAGAAGGTTGGGAAACTAATTGTGGCCACCAGCAATGGGGAAGTATCGAGCGTGGAACTGATAATCGGGTTGAGAATCTGAGAACGTTGGAGGGCTTTGAAGCCATGAAGATGGAACCCAAACTAAGTGTGTCAAAGCTCTGTTATTCACTCACACGGGAATTGTGGATACTCATTCTCTGATGCTTTCGCTTATGGTATTCTACCGCAAATAACTCCTTCCATGTCAGCTTTGGAATAAAAATTCTAGTAGGGCATAAATATGGATCTCATTTATGATTGACACCAGGCCAGAATTTAATCTTTTATGTATGTTTAGACTTCGGTATACTCTTACACCGAAAGGTGATTTAAATCTCATATAACAGGTTTGATATTGATAATGTGATGGGGAAGCATGGCCACGCAGAGAGCTATGGAACGACCATTTCTCACAATTCAACTGTTACTGGTGGCATGTTGAAGGGCACTGTCACTGTTACTGGTGGACAGTTCACAAGTTACAAATTGCACGAAACCATCTCCATTGGAGACACAGTTTGTTCTTATTCCCAAGCTTGTGATAAAAAAACTATATTAAAGTCATCAGATAATGTCTTAACAGTACTCATGTAAATGTCGATATCGCATCGGTCACTTGACACAGAAAGTCTAAAAATCTCATTTCACATTGACAACAAAATCCAGTCCCCAACTCAAAGTCATAACAAACAATTGCGTCCATAATTTTTTAAGCAGTTTCCCAGCCACAACTACAATTAAAATGAACGCCATTCTCATGTCTGAAATCCCTGGGTAACATTGATGGTTTACCAAACACACAAGAGCCACAATCTAGTTCAATTTTTTTCCCCTTCTTCTTAGGCCCTTTAGGTTTAACAAGCTCTGATATTATTTTTAGGCTCAAAAGTTTTTTAAAAAAGACTTGTAATAAGTGTCACGGATCTCTTTTAACCTAAAAATTAACTTAAGGAATAAGGTTTTCCCATATCATCTATGACCGATGTGAGATAAGCCAACCAATTCCCCTTGGTGTCCCCAAAATTATCACCGTCATAGTTTATCGACTAACAAAATCCCTTTAAATTAGACGGTACCCGCTTGACAAATTCCCATTAAATCATCTCCCCTTAGCACCTCCCCTCCTTTTAAATCAGACAACACCCACCTGACAAACTCCAATTAAATCATTTTCCCTTGACACCTCCCCTCTCTTTAAATTAGATAGCACCCACCTGACAAAGTCCTATTAAATCATCTCCCCTTGGCGGCACCCACCTGGCAAACTCTCATTAAATCATCTCCCTTTGGCACCTCCCCTCTTGGCGGCACCCACCTGGTAAACTCCTATTAAATCATCTTCCTTTGGCACCTCCCCTCCCTTTAAATTAGGCAGCACCCACGTGACAAACTCCAATTAAATCATCTCCCCTTGGCACCTACTTGGCAAACTCCCCTCCCTTTAAACCAGACAGCACCCACGTGACAAACTCTCATTAAATCATCTCCCCTTGCCGCGTAAAGAAATCTTGCAAGGAAAATAAAAATAAAATGTAGTGAACGAGGAATAAATACCCAAGATTTTTTTATCATTTCTTAGGGTTAACTCGAATCTCTAAGTCATATCACGGTGAGATTGACACTCATAATCCACTATTTCTTCTTCGATTTTACACTTTACACAAAATAGTAAATTTTTCTGCCTTTTAAATTGATCCGCTTTTGATAACTTCGACTCCAATGCCCAGTTCATTTCTTTGTTGTCTTTAAATCTTCAAAATAACCTCACCATTACGTTCGAAGAGTCCAAAAATGGTGAGATAGCAAGATTGCCTCGATCCGAGGTCTAGAAGGCATTCAAATTATTTTTGCAGTGATAAACGGTTAAACCGAACCATTTTCGGTTGATTTAGAGCAGGATAAATGTTGGACCGGACCAGGTGTACAACTCGTGACTCGAGTCAGGGTTTTATAGTATGAACTGGTCTGTTCGACCGTTATTTTCAGTCGAGTAAGTTTCAAAATACGTGTACTGAGCCGAAGCTAGTCTTGTGTTATGAACCATAAGAGTCATGTGTGCCTTAAGTATTTGGTGATAACGCCAGTAAGACAGTAGTAGAATGAGTTATCATAATATATGAGAGTATTATAGATTTTTCTTTATTTATTTAATTAAATCATAGAAATATTTTTATGCCGAATAACGTATTAGGACACGTTACAGGCAATTTGGGTGGGTTATTAGTTATAGAACATGTCATTGAAGTGTATTATATTTTATGAGATTTGTTTTCTTAGTTCTCTAAATTTTTATAATTATTACGAGTTAGTATTAATTTTGACTCGAGTAAGAGTCGAGTCAAATTTTATATTACAAGACAATCATTCATTTTTCTCACTAACCGTTCATTTTTCTCACTGATCGTTCATTTTCTCACCTAACCATTCATTTTTCTCACCCTGACATCTATATGTTCCACACTTTTGTCATTGTCACCATTCATCTTTCTCACTCAACTTCTTATTTTTCTTCATTCCCTATTCCCCACAATCCTCACTCGAGCCGGCCACAACCTAGACGCTATCGCTATGTGACTGATGATTAGGTATAGACTTTTATCTGATTTAATTATTTAACATTTATAATTATTAGCACAACATGTTAGGAATGATTAACTATTGTGATAAATGTCTAATTGTGAATGAAGCAATGATTTGTATGATTTGATTGATAGTTAGTGATCTAATTAAGTAAATTAAATTGAAGCATGTTAATAATTGCAATGTAACTTAAAAAAACATAATAAAAATGAGATGAATAGGATGAGATATTTTTACATTGATAATTGCTTGATTATTGTTAGATGATGATTGCATTGTAGGTATGATATTCATGATGAGTTTGATGCATCATTTAGTTAGTGGGCATTAACTTTTAGATTCGACGTGTAGGTACGGAGTAGGAGCTTGCCGCCTAGGCATGTGGACATGTTTAGGACTCATCTCTGATTTATTACTCTATTCTAATATGATTTATTTTTACAGATTGTAGGACGAGTTGAGTGGTGTTTTATTGGATCCCACTTAACATAGGTCATTTAGACGATCATATTTTCGGATTAATAACCCTAGAGGTTGAGATCCCTTGAGTCAGTTTTCAAAATTAAGATCCATCACAATTTGCCTTCGGGCATATTGTATAAATCACAACCCAGACCTATATATGTATAGCTTTCACATTTTCAGTGAGAGATGGAATGAGGGATATTGATGGCCTCGTCTTGAGATAAGGTGTGTGCTCATCAAAGTGGGCTCTCGAGCTGGGGAGAACCCACTTCATTCCCAAGGGGATCCTGATAACTCCACCTTTGAGTTCCTCAAACTCGGAGAAATGTGGAGGTTTATGGGTACTGCTATGTAGCGCATGTCTAGACTTGTGGCAAAAAAAAGTACTCAAGGCACATGTCTGAAAATACTCGGCCACTGTACTCAAGGCCAGAAGCAATACGGAAGACGTAGAGGGCGGAAAGGAATGAAATTGATGTGAAAAGTGATAGAGAAATGCGCTTGAGGGCGACAGCTCCCTTTAGTGCCCTTGTGAGAGTTCTTGACGAAGTATATGAGGTTTTTAATCAACAGGAGGGTTAGCTTTCCTATGCCGGCTTGATATTAGTTATTTTCTGGACAGGTAACACTCGTTACTGACAATTATATATATATATATATATATATATATATATATATATATATATATGAGAATCACGAGGACTGAGTACTGTCGGAACTACGAAGGAGTAGTAAAGCCGTTGCACACATGTACCTGCCATCACGTAATGAATGGAAATGATGATTTATAAGCTGTGTGAATGATGAGATTGTTTTAGACTACTCTATAAAATGCTATGAACGTTTAGCCTATGAAATGAAACTAGAATCAAAGTCAAATAAAAATGTCATGTTTTGAAATTAAATCGATAGAAATATTTATTGTTGCCATGAATAGATTGGCCTATTGCACTTTTATGGATTGGGTTTTTTATTTTTATTGCTATAAATATATTTTGTTTATTGTTGATAGGGTGGTCCCTACTATACTTTTAAGGGAGACTCTGTCAATTTCATTTTTAAAATTAGATATATCTTTTGAACTTTTTGTTTGTTTGTTTTCTTCGTGTACTTGTTTGAATACCATGACATGCATGTAGGACAACGTTAGAACCCAAACATCTCATCCCATGTTGCATCTCCATCTTAAGACGCCGAGGGTAGATCCAGGTCAGCTTAACCGAATCAAGTAGATTGGCAAACGGTTCGGTCGCCGGTGACATTTCTGGGTCGGTTGATGGGTGTACCAGAACAGGGTGTTACACTAGGTGGCTTGCGCAGGCTCCAATTTCTATCGGGTGTGCCAAGCTGCATGTGGCACACGTAAAGCCCCAACTTTGGGTTAGGGTTTTACCTATTTGTAGTTTTTCTCGGTTCGTGTCAGTCTCGAGTCGGTTTGAGTGAGCTCAAGCCATACCAGTTTTCAAACCAAGAGTATTGGGGCAGTTGGCCGCATGAAATGTTATGGAGGTTGAGTATGCCCGACATGTAGATGATAACTTCAGTTATACTATAGCAAAGCATGAGTTACCAGTGTATACACTAAGTATACATTTTTTTTATGATTTAGCAATGGTTTTATGTTTAGATCTAGCCATTGTAGTGCTTTGTATCCGTTTGGAATTTTTAGGGTATCTCATTTACATGCATCATAGGGATTTCAGATCACCAGATTGCCCCGGTGGGTCCAGCTTGATTTGAGCCACTGATTTTTACCCTATTGAGTTTAAGGTTTCGAGACTCATTTAACTTTCTTTTTTCAATTCCCTCTTATAGAGTTACTTTTAGAACCCGAGCCAATTTTGACTTATAGAGTTATGTGAGTGTTTTTGTTTATTTATTTATATATATGATGATTATGTATTTATTTATTTAATTGTTTATATGTTTATTAACATAAGTATATATGATATTTACTCGTGTTAAGTTATGTAATTATATTGTATAATGATATTATAATTTTATGATTAGAGTATTATTTATCTATTTATTCAAGATTGTATTTATTTATTTAATATTTTTTATTTGTTATTTTCTTTATTATGTCTCAATTTACGTGCTAGATGTTTTGTTCTAGGTTTATTTAGCATTGTTTTCTTTATTAAGATGTATTGATGACGAGAGCACACACCATGAACATGCATCTTGTAGAGACGCTAGTATTTTACTTAGAAGTGGGTTTCGATGTAGGTTTCGGAGTTTAAGCCGACCATAGATGAGACAATATGTTTGGAGCATGTACCACATGTCCAATAGGATTCTTCTTATTTTTCATTGCTATAGTCTATTGTTAATTTGATTTCCAGATCATAGGACGTGTTAAGTAATTATTTTATTAGGCCACACTTGATACTTGCCATTTAGACGTAATAACCCTCAAGGATGAGATCCCTCGAGTTTGATTTCGAAAATAAAAACCACCGCAAGATGCCTTCAAACCTATTATATAATTCCTTCCCACGCCTATATGTGATTTTATTGAGTTTTCAATGAGACGAGAGATGGTGAAATCGACTGATGCTACGTGAGTGGTCATGCGCCAGTCAAAGCGGGTTCTAGATTGGTGAGCTAGCCATTCCATTCTCGAGGGATCTTGACAACTCCACCTTTGAGTTCCTCAAACCTGGAGAAGTGTTGAGGATTACGGTACTGCAATGCAGCTCATGTCTAGGCTTGTGTTTTCAAAAGCAACAGAAGGCGCATGCCTGTAAGTACTCAGCCTCCACGCTTAGGGTCAGGAGTGATACGGGGAATGTAAAGGCTTGAAGGTAAAAGGAAAAGAAATTGATTTTCCCACGCAAGGGATACTCTTAAAAAATGTCAAGGCATGAGATGAGTCAAAAATGGACACTGTCAAGTCTAAGTTGACGACTCCTAATTAACACCCTATGAGAGATTCTATGAATAAGTATATGAATGATGTCATTTAACAGGAGGGTCAGCTCACCTTTGTCAGTTTGATTATTAGTTATTTTTGTATCAGTAACACTTGTTAGTGACGTTTTTCCTATTGTATATGTAGGTCTTGTGATCCTAAGTTGTCTTTGGTGAGAGGATAGATAAACGCCACACACACTTGAGCTCATGGCAATTATTTTCTTTCATACTTTTATTTGTATTTGTTGAGTTTTTTCGTATATTTAGCAATGTTTTCCATTCTCTTACCCCCAAGTGGGTTATTTTGATCTATATTATTGATCGAGTCTTATAGACTAGCAGCTTTAGACATGACCTGACTCGATCGTTTATGTGAACCGAAATCGGGGTGTTACCATTTTGGTATCAGTGCCATGTCTTGGTCGATTGAGATTGAAGACTTTTGTTTTGAGCCAAGTGTGTGGATTTGTCTTTAGCCAAGCCAACAGGTATTTCCTTTGGTTTTTGTTTCTTATGATTTCAGATGGTGTCCACAGTCGGACCTAAGCATAGCATGTTTCGGTTGTTGCAGTTATAGAGAAGTTATGAAATGGATTTGAGATCGTGATTTTAGTAAATGCTAGCATGGATCTTATAGCCGTGTCATGATAAGCTTAGAAACTCATCTTTTCCTTTTACTGTGCCACGGATTTGGATGACTTAGAGTGTCTACATGTTTAGTCAGCTGAGGTTGAGTTGGATGGTGACTAGGAGTACCTCGAACTTTGGCGACCACATTGAAGTACTTGCCCATCTTTTGCATGTCACCGCATCAGCCCTCTTTCCTTGGAACATAGTGTACATTGCAAAACAGAGTCATAAGAGATGGTACCGCTAGGGAGCTTGGAGTATTGAGATACTCATATAGTTACGTGACACATGAGCATGGACCGTTGAGTGCCTTAAACATATCCATGAGGCATTGTTTGAGGTCTACCTTGGAGAACTTAGACCTTCAGACAGATCATTGTGGATGGAGGATGTGGCCATGCCAACATATCTACTTAAGCACTTGGAGCACTTGGAGCACAAATGAGAGTTTGGGGCAAATGACTTGGATGGACCAGTTCCAAGAGATAACAGTGGATGAGGATGAGTAGCGAGGTGGATATATAGTCCCATGGATACTTCACTGCCTCCCCCGCTTCCACTAATTTATATCTGTCCCAACAATATTGTTGGCCAATCTTCAACAGACAAAGGAATGAACACATTGAGGATGAGTGAGATTACCTTTGACCACAAATTTAGAAGGTTGACCGGATTTCACTTGATCTGTCAGGGCCAGATCAGTGATTGCTATTAACAACCATTCAATGCTTATGGGGGCAGTCACTCCAGATTCTAGGAGACCAGTGTGGGCTCAGCATTATTTTACCATCATATGTGTCAGCACTATAGTCCAGACAACTCTGGATTAGACACGCATGGTTGGACAACCTGAGCGGAGTTGTTAACAGCTACCTTTGGAGAGACAAACACATGGAGATAACATGTCAGAGACAATAGGGGTTTCATGACATGCATGATCAGGATTAGGCTTCTTGTGAGATCCCTCAATTTAGTCTCACATCTAATACATACTGGGCTAAGATCTTGTTTATAAGTGGGAATGGATTATAGATCTTTAATTTTGGTTAACCACTTTGAAGAGATGACTTAGCCCATTAAGCTGCACTTTTGGCTAGCTCGTTACAAATAGTATCAAAGCAACCTGATTTCGTGTTAGATGGTGGGCTGGACTACGGATGTTGGCTAGGCTCTCAATCACGGGCCATGGAAGGTTGTGGGTTGGGGCTAGCAACAGGCCAAGTGTAAGAATTTTGGGGACGAAATTTCCTAAGATGGATAGATTGTGAGATCCCTCAACTTAGTCTCACATCTAATACCTACTGAGCTAAGATCTTGTTTATAAGTGGGAATGGATTATAGACCTTTAACTTTGGTTAACCATTTTAAAGAAATGACTTTGACCCATTACGTTTCACTTTGTCTGGGTTGTTACAAATGATATTAGAACAACCGGGTTCCATATTAGATGGTCGGTTGCATTATAGACGTTAGCTAGGCTGCCAGTCACGGGCCAAAGAAGGTCATGGGCTGGGGCTAGTAACGGGCCAAGTGTAGGAATTTCGGGGACAAAATTTCCTAAGGTAGGTGGATTGTGAGATCCGTCAACTTAGTCCCACACCTAATGCCTACTAAGCTAAGATCTTGTTTATAAGTGAGAATGGTGTAACGAACTGCCATTTATAACACAATATTGTGGGTCTACATGGCCAGGTGTTACTTAGTTAATGATCACATTGCTAAAGTTGAAATGACTAAACAGCAATATAAATTTTATTTTCCCCACAGTCTAGGACCGTTTCCCAGTAGCCACACTTATTTCTCAAAATAAAATAAAGGAGTCTTCATATTTATCTTGCTCCATGCTCTCATTGTCAATAGCTTCTCCACTTAATTTCTTATTTGCACACCTGCAGAGGCAATTTTGCGTTATTGATAAAAACACTAAGTCGTATAATAAATAAAATAAATCGAGCACATTCCACTAGTTCCTTATGTTCATTTTAATATGCGGTGGAGCAATACTGCTATACTCCAAAACAATGCGGAGGACGCATCCACTGTGCTCCGCACACCCCGACCATAGCCTTTTTGTGGGGAGGCTATCAACTACACTCCAGTACCAGTGCCTCGCGTACCCCGGCTGGAGCCTTTTTGTGGGGTGGCTATCTTGGTGATTGCTACGCCCGTTTGTGGGGGAGCTCTCACTATCAAT
>JAVDBV010009548.1:3265-14768 GCA_032619315.1 Piper longum
ATGGGGAGGGGCGGGATGGGGCCAGGGCAGGGTGTGGGGAGGTGAATTGGGGAGGAAATGGGGGGGGGAGAACGGGGTGGGTTCGTCGGGGGAACTAGGGTTTGGACGGAGTTAGGGTTCGAAAGTTGGGAACCGAGGGTTCGAAGACGGAGGCGATTAAATTCGGGCGAGGCTTTTCTATATTTTTTTTATCCCGTTTTTTCTGGAGTTTCGAGGCTTTTCTCGGCTTTTCTCCTGTGGCTGGTTTGGTTTAAATATCTTCAATTGAATAAGATAAATTTAACTATTACGGATAAACATTTTAATTAAAATAAATTAAATCAATCAAATAAATACTACAACAATACTATACCCAATCCTTAGCTTGCTAGGAGATAAAACTGGCATTAAGGATAAATGTTTGAAGACAGCCTGGTCGAAGAGGTGTATTTGGACAATAGATACCCCTCTTGAGTCTTGTGATAAAAAAAAAAAACCATTTCTTTCATGAGTTTAAACGTTAATTATATTTATTTTTTCTAAAGTCTCTAAACTATTGTAATTTATATCAATTTTGAGGTTGATACAACAAACTCTCTCTAGCAACATCCAGATTGGTGTAAATCACCACAATTTAAAGAGTTTAAAATATTAATTATAATTATTTTTTAAAATTATTTAAATTATAATAATTTTTATTAATTATGGATTGCCATAAAGAGTTTGTTGTAGTAAATATTACCACAAATCTTTTCCCCTATTAAAATTCACGTGAGATTGGTTAATATTCTGAAAAATTGTGGGAGGTTTTTACCCATCCCCCCTTTAATAGATATAGAGTGACTTGAAATTTATTTTAAATATAATACCAATAATATCAAACATATATCACCTAAAAAATAAAATATTAAATGAAATAAAATCATTATAAATAAAATATTAATTATATTTTATAAAAAATTGTAAAAACTTATTACCAAATAAAATAAGATATTTTTTATATTATTACATAGTTGGATAATTAGGGCTCATTACCATAAACTGAAAAAATTCAAATGACGTAAAATATCATCGTTCAGTGATATTTAGTTTAGTCTTTTCCATTTAAAAAAAACAATTGTCTACTTGTATAACCGCTAGCATAACCAAACTAAGTCTAATCCCATTTAAATTGGCCACCTTTAGCCTACATAGACCGAATCTTGTTGTCCATGCCCAAGACTAAAAGATGGTCATCATATCTTGTTGCCCCTAATGTTAGTAAATATATATATTTCTAGTTTGGATTGGGTCGTTTTAATTTTTTATTTTATTATAAAATTAAATGATATTTTTGTCATTATAATAAAAATTTCCGTTTATACTTACTAAGCCACATTCTCCACCTACTTGGTTATATAAAAAAATTATTATTATTATTTTATTAGTAAAAATTATAATTATAATGTACACAAGTAATTTGGATTAAAAAAACAAATAAAACGAGAAAAAACACATGACATGCATATTATAAGTTGTTTTTTTTTTCTTGCAGGCGGATATATCATTTTATTATTAATAAATTAAAAGGATATAAAAATTAAACAAAAAATATTGGCTAAAGCAGTGATGTATGTATTAGTTATCTATGAATCAATTATAAATCCTGATGTTAATTAGATTTTTTACTCAGAATTCCCCTCTCATCTGTAAAAGACGCAGGAGCCCTCGTTGGCTGCATCTCACGTCCATTCCCTTCCAAGAATTTGCATGATAATTACTCCACGGCCACGTTCCCGGCGGCAAACGAGTTCTCCATAAGGATAGACGGCCATTCGAGTTCGGCGATGCCCTTCATCTTCAAACCAACACCCGCTTAACCCGTAGCAACGGCGATAGAGAGTGAAACGTTTCCGGCCGGGGAGAGGGTGGTGCTTATCGGGATGGCGAGGCCACCGGCGAGGTCGTCCTCGGTGGAGGGACGGAAGCTGGCGGCAGCGCCGCTGTTGACAATCTAGAGCCTTTGCTGGGGAGCAGGTCGGCGTCCCGGTGATGTCCAGGCTTTCTACCTGGAAGTCGAGTCGGCCGTCAATGTGGTCGAAGGTGTATATCTTCTTCCTTCATCCTTATTTTTCACTGCCTTTTAACTGTTTGTGCTTTTGCCTCTGTGAATGAAACAACCACCACAAATCAAAAAATAGAAAAACAAAAAACAAAAGACTTTGACACCTACAATCTCCAAATCATGAGTTTTAGTTCATTTCCAAATGAATTGTTATTGTTTACGGTAATAAGTGAGTTTACTTAAAATGGTCATGATCATGGTCATGGTCGTTTGCCGTCATAGCTAAAAGATGCGAGTATGCACTTCGCTATTTTTTCATATCTCATATTTTATTTTTTCCAGTAAATGACAATTTATTTAATTTTATCCTATTAGAGTTAACTTCAAAAGTAAATAAATAGGGGAATTTTGCGCATTTTTTTCATCATAACTTTGTGTTGTCTATTAATTGTCTAAGAGTGCTATATAATTTTGCAAAGGTATTTTGTTGCCATTCATTTACTTTTGTAATTTTTTTGCTGATTTTTGTTGCCCACAGGTGATCTGAAATCCTTGTGAGAAATTGAGGAGCAAAGTCTACACATTGCGAAGTAATAAAATCTTGCAACTAAATACTCATATTGAAGATCAGTTTTCTCAGTGTGCGCAAGTTTCTTTCATGACTTATTTATTTGCCTTCCACATATGAGCTCCGTTCCACATATGACTTTTTATTGTTGTTTAGGTGCTCCGAATAAATTTAGTGAGTTTAGCATGTGTTATAGATTGGATTGCTCTCATGTTGTACAAAAATCACCGGGAGGTATGATTAGAAAATTTAGATTGGCTATTTAGTACGGCAGAAAGCCATCCTCTGAACTTGCTCTTTTATATATTAATTCTTTCCTTTTCTCTAATAAACCTTGCTGCTTAAATGAAGATGAAAGTAAGAAGTTGTAGTTCAAGCTTTTCCACTTGAAGAATGAACTGGACTTACTAATGACATCATATTTTCCCCCTTTTTGGATTTCTGGAGAATGTATTGATTGGAAATAATTATGCAGACCTTACTTTTGGATTAATAATTAATTAAAGTGATTTTGCATATCTTATTAACATAGAGACTGCTAGAGCCTAGAAGCTAGCCACTTTTATGATTGCGATAAGATTTTTATTTTCTATGATTTGGTTTTTTTATGCCGTGTTTTTTGTTATAAAAAGTTTCAGAAGTCAAATCTTCTGAATTGAGATGATCAAATTTGAAACGTTTAAAACGTAGGGACAAACAATTATAAGAGCTTTTTCCAACTGTTGTTGCATGTGAATCACATGATTCTATTCCTTTTGTGGGAGCAATTATAAAAGCAATGCAGTTATTTTCTATCAAAAATTGCTTCTTATATCATATGTCAATCAATATCAAAATTATATGATTGATTAGAAATCTGCAACTCTTTTTGGTTACGTATAGGTTACATATGTTGATAGGTTCTCTGCTCTATCAAGAAAGATTGTTGTATCTGAAATAAAGGTACGTTTTCCTATCTTGGTCTTTGAAATATATCAAAATGATATCATGTTCTATATGCTTAAAAAATTATTTATATATTATAATAGATAAGACCTTGATTTTTCTAGCAATATATTTGGGCTTATAACTAACAGGCTATTTTGTTATTTGGTTGAGGCATCCCACCATTTTGGTTGGAAGTTAGAATTTTTGGCATTGAAATGTAGCAAAGTTTTCCTTTACAGATTCGTGGGTCATCTTCGGACGACCTTGAAAGGATTCCTTTTGAGGAAGTTTAAAAAAAAAATTGAAAATTAGTATGATCTCTCTAGATTTCAAATATTGACGTACAGACTTTCATTCATGTAAGGTTTCTTCAATAAGAAGCATAATACAACCTCTACTTCTATCAGAGGTGAAAATGATGGCAAAGAAACAAATGACCGCATACTTTCTCCATAACTTATCTAATACTTATTTCCTTATGTACTAAATCCCTAAGTATGTAGATTCATCTTTGCCATGTATCTTTTTCTCTTTCATAATTCTCTTACACTAGATTATGATGACCTCTTTATTTACTAAATGTATAAGGGGATATAGCTTGAAGGTATGAATGTTTTATCTTTTTTGACGCCTTTGAATTCTTTGTCACTTTTTTGCTTTTATTTTGCTCATCGTACCCGTTATCTTATATAACAAATATTATTTATGTTCGTGGTTGATATTTTTTCGCGTGTCGGCCAGGACGAAAAAGCCACTGCCATTAGAGCGAAAGTAGTACTTTTCAAGCAAAGCCTTCTGTAGCCACTCATAATATATCAAAAGATTTGATTTTGTTAGTGAATGTTACCAATTGGTTGGTCAAGGATTGGATAAAACAATCAAACCAATGTTGGAGATTTATATTTTTTGGAATTTATTTGTTGGATTCCTTCCTTATTAAAAAAAATTCATAACTATGGGTACTCTACAGAGAGATTACTCCTTATGAAAGGGTTTAAAAGAGGCTCGTTTGAAAAGAGCCTATTTGGCTACTATAAATATTATGAAGCCAAGGTTGAATCCACGTTTTACGAGTCAAACCGATTCCTGTGGTCTGAAAAAGCCCAGGCGCTTCCCGATACAAACCCTAACTCAGCTGCTGCAGCCATAGCCGTCTCCGGCGGGATTCCCACCGGCGGCCATGGCTGGCGGTGGCGGCAAGCTCCTCTCCAAAGCCCTATCCTCTATCCACCATCCTCCTCTCCGATGCCTCTCCACGGCCGCCGTCGCCGGAACCCTAGCCCCCAACCGGCCGGCAGCCGAAGCTCGCCGGAGAACCCGACAAGCCTCCTCGTTCTGCGTCTCTGACTATCTGATCCACACCTGCGGCCTCTCCAAGGACGAGGCGGCGGCGGCGTCCCCCGCCCTCGCCCACCTCCGGTCGCCGGACAAGCCCGACGCCGTCCTCCGCTTCCTGCGCGACCGCGGCCTCGCCGGCGACGAGATCGCCGCCTTCGTCTCCCGCAGGCCGCGGCTGCTCTGCATGTCGTTGGAGAAGGACCACGCCGCCAAGTTCGACTTCCTCGTGAGCGTCGGCTTCTCCGCCTCCGAGGTCGCCATGCTCTTTCAAAAATCGAACCTTTTGAGGTGCGTGTCGTTGAGCACCGTGAAGCGGCGGGTGGAGTTCCTCCGGTCGATCCTCGACAGCGACCTCGGCCTCACGAAGGTGATCAAGAAGGCGATATGGACGCTCACTGGCGCGGTCAGCATCCAGAAGCGAATGGCGGATAACATATCCAAGCTGAGAGGTTGGGGTGTTCCCTGTGAACGGACCAAAGCTTTGCTTGTTTTGAAGCCTCGATTTTTCCAGTTGAAATCGGAGATAATCGACGATGCTGCTGCGGTAGCCGAAGGCGAGTTCGGGATCAGTCGCCGCTCGAAGATGTTCGTCTACGCTGTGGTTGTCCTGTGCTCGCAGCATGAGTCAGCAAGACAAGCTAAGTATGAGGTGTTTGAGAGGTTTGGGTGGAACAAATCCGACATTGTTGCATTGTTCAGGACCTACCCTTCTTGCTTCACTATGGGGGACGCTACTATCGCAAAGAATTTGGAGTTCCTCATGAATAAAGCTGGGTTTAGTGCTTCGTATATTCTCAAGTGTGCTTCCATGCTTGGGATGAGTTTGGAGAGGAGAGTCTGTCCCAGGTATGAGCTGCTCACTGCTCTCAGAGCAAAGAGTATACCTTGCGACGCGTTAAACTTCTACTCGGTTGCTTGTCTATCAGAAAAGAAATTTCAGAGAAGATATGTTAATGAGTTCATGAAACTGGAACCAGATGCTTGTCTAGCGTATATGAGCAGTATATCATTGGAACAAGATAAGAACTAGATTGATGTCGATTTTTTTTCTATGGTGTTGTGTCGATGAAGTTGTTGAAAGTGGAGCTGTCTAAAAGGCGAGAATTTGACACTTAGCAAGATAACCAAATTGATGATGCTGAATAAAAGCTGTGATGGAAGCCATGAGCGACGGGGACGAACCTGACCTTCCACATTTATGCTGGTGTGGATTTACTGGTGAATAACCGAAGATAATGTTCTTGTCTTTCTCATCGTTTCGAGGATGATATGGTATTACCGAGACAGCAAGCGTTTTACAAGGTATGAAATGCCTGTGACATATGTACTTCATTGTTTCAGAACTAAAAGTTAAGTATTTTGGAAAGCCTTGTGTAGTTAAGAGCCCTTAACCAATATGAATTTGAGGAATATTGCGGAATGCTGCTGTTGTGTTGGATTGGAGTGATTTAGTTCGAGAAACTAACTTGAGATACTACATAAGAGCTAGGCTTGGCACAGACCTTACTGATCTATTTGGCATTGGGGGATATGTGAGTAGGTAGATGTTCTCTTGCAGCGAATAATATTACTAATTCAATGTTTGGGAATTCCACATTTATATTCACTTCTTTTTTTTTTGGTGCTTGTATCTGCACATCAAGCTGCCGATTTAATTGATCGAGGTCGAATGTTTTGCAGTTCCACAATATTTGTTTTATCTTCAAAATGTAACTTTTTGCCCTTGCAGATATACGGAGTTACTGGGAGTATTAGTGATTCTCTTTGTTCTGATGTTTGATATTACTCATCCGGCAGGAAGTGATTGGCTGCTTTGCGATCCACAATGAAGGCTGCTTAACTTCACTGTGATCCATAACGAAAGCTGCTTAACTTCATTTATTTGTTTCTCCATAGAGTTTGTAGAGTTGAATACCAGAGTTGGTTCTCATCGAAACAATTCATATGGAAATGATAAAATGTTGCATTCAATTTCCGTTGGGAATTTTGTTTCATTGGTTTTTTGAGTTGAAACTTGATTGTGAAACTTTGGGATGAAGGTGTTTTTACTTTCAGCTTACGGTGGGTCACTTGGTCTCCTGAATTAGCCGAGAATAACATAATCTAGCAAGAAATTTAAGAGATTTCCACCAGAGGAAGGGGGAAATATGCAAACCGTTAAAAGAGCTTCACTCGTTTGATCTCAGCCAGATTTCAGTTGTTATGGTTATAAGTAATATACTCTTTGTTTTTCTCATTCTTCAAGTAATTTTTCTTCTCTTATCCTTTTGTTTTGTAAATATTTCTTTGGTGATAGATTCTTATATCTAGTATTTACCCAATATTGGCTTGTACCATAAGATTATTGAGATGTCTAATTTTTACTTCAACCTAAACATTTTCATCAACCAATCTTGTTTTATAAAGCCTGTTAACACATTCCAGAGTAGCAACAGGGTATATGATAAACTTCTTTTTTTTATAAAAAAACACTGATTATAGTGCCGTAAATAATATTAACTTTGATATCTTGTGTCCAAGTATATGGGCAAATATACTGTTACTTGCCATCTCGCCTTTGAAATCAGATATTTCGGCCGCTGCATAGGCGACATGGCCGGCGGCCGTCTTCTCTCCAAAGCTCTCGCCTTTTCGGCTTCTTCTTCTCCCTTTTCTCCCCCTCTCCGGCGACTCGCTGCCCCCGCCGTGGCCGGAATCCTAGACAACGACCCGCCTGAGCCCGGTCGCCGTCAGCGGCCCCCGCCCTCGCTCGCCTCTCTCTCCCGATCCGACTCCGTGCTGGGCTTCCTCTTGTCACGCGGCCTCGCCGCCGGCGACATCGACGGCTTCGCTTCCCGTGGCCTGCTCGACGCCAAGCTCGAACGAGATCTCGCCGCCAAGTTCGACCTCCTCATCGGCCTCGGCTTCTCCGACTCGGAGGTGGCCAAGATCCTCCGAATGTCGAACCTTTTGTCGGCCGTCTCGCTGGGCGCCCTCAAGCAGCGCATCGAGTTCCTCAAATCGGTCGTCGCCGGCGACGGCGACGTGGTGAGGATGATCAAGGGCGCGATCTGGACCATATCCGGCTCCGGCATTATCGAGAGGCGGATCGCAGACAACATCGCCATGATGAAGGAGTGGGGCGTCGCCGATGCAAAGATCAAATCTTTGCTGGTTTCCCACACCCGTTTCTTCTAGGTAAAGTCACAGTCCATCGTTGCTATGCCAAGATGTTATTCTACCTTGTGTTTGTGTTAGCGGTGCAACCAGAATCCACGAGACAAGCGAAGTTTGGGGTGTTTGAGAGTTTTGGGTGGGAGAGATCTGATGTTCATGCACTGTTTCGGACCTGCCCACTGTGCTTCAATCTGAGTGCTGATAAACTGGAAAAGGGTTTGGAGTTCCTCATGAACAGAGCAGGTTTCCGTCCTTCCGACATTGTCAACCGTGGATCGATGCTAGGGATGAGCTTGGAGGGGAGAGTCTCCCCTAGGTACGATTTGATCAATGCCCTCAAATCCAAGTGTTTGGTTTGCGAGACATTGAGCTTCTACTCTGCTGCTTGCCTATCAGAGAAGGATTTCCAGAAAAAATTTGTGGACAAGTTTGTGGACGTTGTACCAGATGCTTGTGAAGCTTATATGAGTAGAATAACGTTGGCAGCACAAAAGAAGTAAACTGTGCGAAGATCTATTGGTGGTTAGGTGTTACAGATTTGTTTTACTCTCAGTGTTTCAGAAGCTGCTTGTTTGTTTTGGAGCAGTGGCGAATGCCAATTCGTATGGATTGGCAGGTGCAAGATCGGAAAAACAACTACGAAGCTGTGGAAGTTACTGATTCGGAATGGATAAGATGTTGAAGTAGGTTTTAGGCATGTCAATTTTGTCAAGTTTAGAAAAATAGTGTTGAGAGGCTCCTCCTGCAAAAATGAGTGCAGAATGAAATATTGTGATCCACTGCTATGGTGGTTTTACTTTTACAAGAACATACTAACGTGACAATATTGTGCGGGTGTGCTAATCGAGGGATTGAATTAGAAGGTAAAAAAAAGAAGAGAGAAACAAGCAGTAGAGAAAGGAGTGAGTCAGAGCATTTACTTACTTTGGCTGGAGGATCTGAACTGTATATGACGGGAAGGCTATTGGTGATTCTAATTGGCGCATGCCAAGTAACAACAAGTATCTAACGGTTCCAACCAACTGCCATTCCAAGATGTTTGGCATCCCTCGCCATTCCAAGTTGTTTGTCCGCGCTGTAAACATACCATGCAGGATGAATGAACGAGATGCTACCCGGCGCCTTTGCTTTGTTCAAGACCTACCCGGATTGCTACCAGATGCCAGCTTTGTGAAAGAGCTGGAGTTTCTCGTGAAGGAAGCAGGCTTTACCCCCTCCTACATTGCCAAACCTCCGGCAATACTCCCATTTAACCCGGAGATGAGAGTTCGTCCCATATACGAGTTCGTGATTGCTTGTAAAACCTAGAGTTCGTTTGCTGCCCAAGGATCCTCTGTTTACACCACCACCGGTACAAAATGAAAAGGATTTTAGGGGAAAAATTGGCGGCCAAGTTTACTGAGAAGGAGCCGGCTGTTTGTAAAGCTTCATCAATAGCTTGGCATTGTCACGAAAAACTTGTCATTCAAGTGGACGGATCCGTGATATAATACTAGCCAAGACTCTCACCCAAAATGTGCCGACATTAGATAAAATATTTTGTTAAAAATTATTGAGATAATTTTTTTTAGAGTCTTCATGTCTCAAAATAAATAACATTAATAAATAAATGTAAATAAAATAGACACCTTGGGAAAAATTAAAGAGGGGCGGAAGTGATACGTGTGTTGCTTCTATTATTTATAATAATGATCATAAAAGAATATTGAGTATGGGTTCTAATGAATTGTTTAAAAATAATATTTTATTATGAGTATGGCTGTAATTTGATCATTTGAAAAGATCTCATAATTATTGGACCTTGAAACCATTTCATAAGACGGGAGTTGTCCGAGTATTGGTGTTCCACCATGTGTTATTCATAGCGCTACCGTCGAAATACTTTTTGTTAAAAATTTGGTTGCTATATGTTAGTTATAAAAGAGATATTTATTATTATTTTTTGAAGTAATTTATTGATTTAAAAGTTATAATTAAAGTAATGTCCCTACTTTAAAAAAGAATGTAGATAATAGTGAAATAAGGAACGATCTCACGAAAACTTAACAGTAAGCATATCTAATCATTAGCCCATAACAAGAAATAATGTTTATAGTATGATCCCTAAAATAACTATATAAAATTAACTAACTGATCAATGATCACGTTTGTGTAATAGTTTATACAATGACAAATTAGGATTTTAATTTCTCTTTATTGCTTCAATGGTTAATTATTGATTGCTGCCTAAAATAATTAGTTGGTTTGAATTTGTCAATTGAAGAACTAATTATTTATGATTACCTTTCATCCTCTCATAATAATGTTATTACATTAATTTAACTCATTATATGCCTATGTGAATCAAGGTTAAAGCAACACATTACAATCAGCCCCAATAAATTGCGTGCAATAAATAGGTATATTCTTACCTTATTCACAAAATTGATAAATCAATCTCATGTTTTTACTATGTTTAATATAATCTTCTCTTCAAAGATATAATCAAATCACTTATGCATTAATAATTCACTAGATTATCAACTGCATTAATCTCAATCACAAGTAAAATAAAGAACTCAACTAGGGGAGGATTAATCGAATTTCCGAAATGATGTTCGAAGGCTGATAATTGGCAACGAACCAATCCAAATTTTTCTCAAGACTATACCCAATTGAAATAATTTGGTTCAGGTTTAAGAAACCCTAAATCATTAAAATTAATTATTACTCTAATAATAAAAAAATTATGACATAATTTAACCATCATAATTATATTCAAAATATTTTATACATAGATATTGTATAAACATAACAAATAAATTATAAATAAAAAATTAATAAAAACTCACATAAAACATAAAAATTGATATTTTTTTTAGTGTAGGGTTGGTTTTGGTTTTGAACAGAAATTTTCCACACCAAAAAAATTAACAAAAGTCTAAACCAAAGCAAGCCAAATTTTAAAAATAACCAAACCTAAACAATAACTTTGGTTTGGCTTTCAGTGTATACAGAAATCTCCTTAGCCCCAAACTCAACTCCAAAAATTAAATTAAAACTAGGAGAAAACAAAAAAAATGAATTCATAATAATAGATAATAAAGTTCCATTAAATCCTAGACATAAGAAATTACTCTATAAAAAATATTCATATTAGATAATAAAGTTCCTTGAAATCCTAGACTCAAGAATTACTTCATAAAAAAATACAAATAAAGCAGAATAATTCATTGTATAAGTTGGATCCATGGCAAATGATAATCAAGAAATTAGGAAAAGAAAAAGAAATTAAACTCCTTTTGAAGCAATCTTTTCTTCCCCACTTGTTATCTTAACAATTCTCTGTATATCCAAAGTTGTCAATACCATAAAGATATCCTAGGGTCGTTCAAAATGATGTATTTATAGTGTAACACCCCGACTCGGCTCACCCATGAACCGACCCGGAAATGTTACCGGCGACCGAACCGTTCGATAATCTACTAGATTCGGTTAAGCCGACCCGGATC